>CM018698.1:48338760-48532104 GCA_009363875.1 Mikania micrantha
AGGGAAAATTACCAAAATGGACACTTTGCCCCAAAAATTTCTCCAAAATGTCCATTTGACTTTCCAAATGCCAAAATGTCCATAGCCTTTACAGGCGCCGACGCCTGTGTACACACGGGCGGGCGCCTGTGTAATATCCAATCAAAAAACCCACGTTTTCTACACAGGCGCCCACGCCCCTAAAAACCACGAACGCCGTCTAATAAAAAAGTTGTCACGGGCGTCGGGCCCACACTGACACATCTGTCACGGGCGTCCGACCGTAAAGAAAAAAAAAAAAAAAAAATCCCCGGGTCAAGTCACAGGCGCCCAGACCACCTACACAGGCGCCCGAACCGACCACACGGGCGCCCAAACCTAGTTACGGGCGTCCAAACTTTTTTTTTCGGAAAAAGTGCCAGGCCCCGCCTGTAACACACAGGCGCCCGCCTGTAACACACAGGCGCCCCGCCTGTGTAGTACAGGCGTCCGCCCGTACAGTTTTTTTTTTTTTTTTTTTTTTTTTTTTTTTTTTGAATCTTATTTTATAGGGCGTCCGACCATAAAGACGGGTATATAATATGCGTAAAGTGTCCCTACCTAAAAAACGCTCACTTTTTTTTTTGCAAACAAATTTGAAAATGGATAAACAATTTTTTTCTCAACCAACAGATAAACCTTCGAAATGGATATTATCAAAATGGAGAACATTAAAAAGCAACACTGAAGGATCTAGTGATCAGAATCACCAAAATGCGGAACCTGTAAATGAACCGGTAAAAAAACGAAAATGGCTATTCCTGACGATGAGTCTGACAATTGGTCGAACGACGTTGTTGATTTTATCAGAATGGCGACTCAACATATTGTTCCTACAGCAGCAGTGTTTTTCAAAAATGAAAGATTGGAACACGCAATTTTGGGGTACTTTGCTCGGATACAGTTTCCAACGGAAATTTATTAGCAAATGTAAGAATATCATTTAAACTTTCTTTTTTAATATTAAAATTGGTTTAACAATAAGTATTTATTTTATATTAAATATAACACCAGCATGTTGAAGGATGGGTTGGCAGACTAATTAAATGGAGGTCTAGAGAAGTTCAAAAGAATTCAAATTTAATTTGCGTTGGAGCATTTTACCGCCGTCTTTTGTTACTCTTTTGTTAGATTCGTGTGCAAAAAAAAATGCTACCGTTTGCAATGGCAAACATTTACCCTTTCCTTCATTTTTTGAAGTAGATCATGATCATGTCTATTTGCCGTATTGTTTTCAAACGTCAAGTGGTGTCTACTTAAATCGATTTGAAACACTCAAGAACTAGTTTTATATGAGAACAAACGCCTGACTGGCGATGAATACAGATCAAATTTCCATCCGATAATGGTTAAGATTGCAGTTTATTTTACAGCCTTATTGGTAAACATTCGTATATGGAAACTTACAAGACGTCCAGAAAGAACTGTATCATTGGGATGAATGACGATTTCGTGAGGTCATCGAACGAATTACACGGCAACGAAGCTGTTTACGTTTGCATGGTGATGGAACATTTGGTGACTGGAAACCAATTAATTTAGAACTAGATTTTAAAAATGTTGTATCTCTTACCGACGATTCATGGCTGATCAAATGTATTTTTGGCGGTTTTACCGAGTGTTTGATAATAAAAAATAATGGTATATTGTCTGATTTCATGTTATTGTTTTTAAAAACTATTATTTATTATTTTATCCTATCTATATTATATAAAATAAAAAAAATATATAAAGGAGATCATATAACAAAACTAAAACAACAACTACCATTTAGAAAACAAACAAAATTAGCTAAGTACTAAAATCTGAATCCGTTCGTGTTCATCTTCCCATGGGTTGTGATAACCAGAAAACGAATCATCATACTCGTCTTGCCATGGATCACAAGCACGTACTCATCCTCTGGTCTATTTTCATACAAAATCTGAAGGTAATCATCCTCAGTGTATGGAACAAACTCGTCTTCAGAGGATAATATCGTCTAACCGAATTATTCAGATCCGGCAAAAAAGTTTCGATGCCAGGTTCCAGAAATCATCTTCGGTTGTTTTGAACCTGCTGCTCTTGTACGTTTACCTCTGTCAACTTATTTTCATTCTTTAACATCTTCAATATGGTAACCTTCATCTGGGCACGACGGCCTTATATATACAATTTATTTATATTTTTTATTACTAATATATTAAAAAAACAATCTCGAAAAGCGTACAATAAACCGCCCATGTAAAACAGGCGCCCGCCTAAATAAACAGCGCCCGCCCATCTAAAAAACATGCCCGATTGTTTCAAATAGGCCGTCCGAATTATAATAAAAAAAAAAAAAGTTGAAGGCTCCGACTGAACTATAAAGTCGCCCGACTTTAATATACAGGCGTCCGCCCTAATTAAAAAAAAAAAAAAAAATTAAAAAAAACCTAAATAAGGGTCCGCCTGTGTTTTACAGGCGCCCGCCTGTAACTCAACAGGCGTCCGCCTGTGTGTTACAGGCGTCCGCCTGTAACTCACAGGCGTCCGCCTCTATGTTACAGGCGCCCGCCCATGTATTTTGCCGCCTCGTTTTCCCCCCGAATTCCAAACGCCTGGACGCCTACATAAGAAATTTTTGGGTTTGGAAGGACCACAACGACGATTACGACCTCCAGAACACGTGTAGAAAACGACACTCGATTACTACTTTTGGGTTACGCTTTAAAGTGTACAATTTAAGAAATGTTACAAGTAAGTTTTTTTATTATATTCGAACGTATATTTAAACGATTAATTTAGTTTTCTTATTGTCTCATTGTTTCATAAATATTTTCTGACTTAGGCTGACTGTAAACGCGGATTTCATGGAAAAATGTTGAGATTGTGAAAAATGTTATTAGCAAGTCGCAGGAAAGAATTGATATTTGGAACGACCAATGTTTTGCCCCTTGGCTTAATGTAAAGAACCCCAGCCAGATGGGCAACTGATTCACGCTATGCTTCTTCATCAACTTCCTGTCAACTATGATACTGAATTTGATGGGATTGTTTACTCGGTTGGTGGACAGGGCAAACCTATGTTACGTTTCGGACCTCGCGAGTTTTGCATTATTACCGGATTTAAATTCGGTGATAATAGTACAAAATCTAAAGGAGGTGATTCGTTTTATAATCGGGTTTTAGATGAAAACATTTCGGTTCCGATTACAGTTGATAAACTGAAATCATTTCTGGTCGAGAATGAAAACAACTTCAATGATGACGATATTGTTCGTCTCTGTTTACTACTTATCCTATATTCTTTTTTCATGGGAGTAGAAACAGATAAACATATTCAGAACGAGCATCTACTTTGGTAGATAATTTTGATTGTTGGAATGATTTCAATTGGGGTAGTTATTTATGGGGCCGCACGTATCCCAGTATTCTGAACGTGCTAAACAAAAAAGTGATGGTTCCAAACAAAAAATTATACTATTCGTTGACAGGATTTGTTTGGTCTTTCAAGGTATTATATATTAAATTAATGCAAAATTATAAATGTTATTAAATATTAATATTATTAAAATAATATATTTTTCAGATTTGGATATACGAGTCTTTTCCGTATATGAAACACATTTGTAAATACAACGAATCTATTCCGAGAGCGGTTGGTTGGGAAAAACCCAAAAAAACTCGTTGGCCTACCGTGGAAGTGATATTTCAAAATGTTCTGAGGTAAAATAATTATTATTTTTTTTTATATTAACGAAATTTTTTAACATAATTGAAATTTCTTTATTTAATTTTTTATAAAATTTTAGGTGATGTTTACTCCTATAAACCTTTTTCCCAATCCTACTGAATTGAAAGTTCATGGTCAGAGCTTCGATTATTTGAATAAAATGTTGCAAATGAGGATGGGAGGGAACCAAAATTTTGTTTTCCAACCGCAGCCGGCCCAGGAATTTCGGGCGGAAGATGATGTTGTCAATCAATTTGTCAATAATTTTTTGGATGATGACATCAATGTGGAAGAAAAAAGTCTTACGAAGAATTTACCAAAAAACAGCAAGAGCAATCTTCCACTGGTTCAATGAGTGCAGACCAGTATAACAGCATCATCGAAAAACTAATGTTGCTTTTGAAACATCGGGTATTTTATTTATAATATATAATATTCTTATTTTAATTGTTTATTCAATTGATTTTTGTTGTTTGCAGGAAAATGTTGACAATTTTATTTCAGCAAGTGAATCGTTTCACCAAAGAACCGATCAGCGTTTGAGCGTATAAAATTTTTAATATAAATAATTTTTTAATTTTTTTGATATTTAGGATTAACTTAAACTTCAAAACAGAAACTATCTTTTGAAGAAGACGAAGAAAATAGGGAAGAAATAGTTGAAGATATGGTCACCCCCGATGTTGTTTTAGTTTCCAAAAAAAAGGTATTTAATTTTATTTATATTTTTTATCATATTAAAGTTTCATTTAAATTTGTTTTTATTATTAGTTAACTTTTTTAAATTTATTATTAGGTGATATCAAATAAAGGACGTGGTAAAAGAATAAAGAAAAAATCTAAAGTTCTTACTACCCCCTTTCAAGGTTTTGATACTACGCCTGCTGTAGATAAAAATAACGATGAGGCGTATTCTATCAAAGTTATAAAAGAGCTGGCAATCCGTGAGAAATTTTACTTCTACACGCGATTTCAGCCGAACGTCGGTCTAACTCACGAGTTTTGGAAAGGAATCACAAGCGGGTGGTTTGAAAACAACGTGAGTGTTTTATTTAAAATAAAATTAAATTATTTTTGATACTAAATTTGGATTGCTATATTTTTAACAGCATATCGATGGCTGGATCAACAAATTAATGCTTGATAGGCCGGAAGATGCGGACTGGACCATTTTGCCTTGCCATTTCTTGACCACCATGTATTTTAGTAAAAGATGGATCGACGAATTAGGCACTGGTGATATATGGCCATTTCCAGCTGTCACGGGACTTAACAAAGTTAATAAATTAGTTTTATTTTTTTAATATTAACGTTTATAAAATACTAATTATTTATATTTTTTGTGTAGTTTTATGTTCCGATTAACATGCAAAACCAACATTGGTGTTTGACATGTGTTGATCTTTCATCTTGGACATTGAGTGTTTATGACAGGTATATTTATATTATTTTTTAAAATATATTTGTAAAATATGTAATAATAATAAATATCTGATATGTACAGTTTTCCTGAGGTGTGCACACAAGCAAGGAACGAAATGTTGTTTTTCCTGGACAACATATTTCCGCAATGGTTACTGTATAATGATCATGATTTAGGCGGTATTTTCAGACCACCTCCTTTTAAGCGACTTTTTCCGGATGATGTTCCTCATCAAGTCGGAACTATAGGAGATTGTGGTGTTTGGGTCTGTATCTTTCTACAACGTCTAATTAATGGAGAAAGACTTAGCAGCCAGGATGAGGATGCGCAAAAAACCGCACATGATTTTCGGTGGAGTTTTGCACGCTTAATGTACGAAAATAAAATTAGATCAGAAGTTGAATAGATGCATTTTGTAACTTTTTTTCGAATTTGTTTTGTAAATTTTTGTAATGAAATATTATTGTGCGTAAACATTTATTTAAATTTATTTATTTAAATATAAAAAAAAAAAAAAAATTGAGCCGCCTATATGAAACAGGCGGACGCCTGTAACACATAGGCGGGCGCCTGTACCACACAGGCGGGCGCCTGTGTGGTACAGGCGTCTGCCTTTTCATGAAACTTTTAACACACAGGCGCCCGCCTGTAAGATACAGGCGCCCGCCTGTAACTTACAGGCGTCCGCCTGTGTGTTACAGGCGGCTCAATTTTGAATTTTTTTAAAAAAAAACAGGCGTCCGCCTATGGGTAGTAGGCGTCCGCCTTTTCGAAGTATATAAATAAAGACCAATATCGAAATGAAAAATTCAACTTTCTCTTTTTTTAATTTTTAGCTTCCTTGTTTATCTATCAAGTTTTATAAAAAATTACCTTTGAAAAAATATGTTTTACAAAAGAAAGTTTCTTAAGTATTTATCTTATTGAATTAATACCACTTAGTTTTAATTCTTATTGAATTAAAACCACTTACATATATATATCCACTTACATTACATGATTGGTTTTATAAATTTTCATGTAATGTAGTTGATATTTTTTATAAAAAAAACTTTTTTATACCTTTTGGCTTTCCAGTGGAAGATACTCTATTTAAATAAATCCAATGTTAAGTAAGAGGTATTTAAAAAAATTATTATTATAAAAATCCACTCTTTTTCTCCTTGATATAAAAAGAGTGGTATAATATTTTGTATAAAAAAAATATTTTAAAAACTATATTATTATAATGCTGATTGAAATTAAACCACTTATATACTTAAATTGATTTTGTTTAAATGTTTGATTAAACAAATCAAATATGTAATATATTTACTAATTATTATATCAGTAGCCTTCTTGCTATCTCATAAAAAGATTTACAAGAACGAAAATGTGTTATCAAGAGTTAAAAGACAATGATGAAAATCTGTAGACAAGAGTTACAAGGACGAGACCGAGATTACTGATTTGTGGAATAAAGAGTTAAAAGAATGAGACCGAGACCGAGATTACTGATTTGTACTGTTCTTTTTCCTTTAACGTTTTTTTAAGTACTGTTGTTTTTCCTTTGAAAAATTTATTTCATTTTAAGTTTACACCACTTTATTAATTTTAATCCTTATTGAATTAAAACCACTTATTATATCAATTTCCTATGCATGATTGATGGAACAGATCTTTCGTGTGTTTTAATTGATATATATATATTTTAAAAGGAGCTGTTTTAAACAGTCCACACTCATACTTCCTGATAAGTAGGAGTGTTATGAAGAATTCTGTTATGAAAACTTAGAAGACCGAGATTGCTGATTTGTAATCAAAGATTATGCTGCTATGTAATTAAAGATTGTGCTGCTATGTAAACTTAGAATGATTGGAAACAATATTGGTTATTATAAAGATTGTAATATTTCGAAATTATATAATGTGTTGTCAGTTTTTACTTAATATTTCATTTATTTGTTTTTTTACCGAAATAATCTTATGCGTAAACTTTATTATATTTTAACTTTATTAACAAAATTGAATAAAAAAAATAAAATTGCGCCGCCTCTAATACACAGGCGTCCGCCTGTATAACACAGGCGCCGCCTGTACCACACAGGCGCCGCCTGTACCACACAGGCGCCCGCCTGTATGGTACAGGCGTCTGACGTTTTGAATTTTTTTTCAAAATACAGGCGGCCGACTGTACCACACAGGCGCCCGCCTGTAACACACAGGCGCCCGCCTGTAACACACAGGCGCCCGCCTGTACACACAGGCGCCTAAAATTTGAATTTAAAAAAAAAAAAAACAGGCGTCCGCCTGTATTATACAAGGCGTCCGCCTTTTCAAGGTTTATAAATAAAGACTCATATCCCATATCCGAATGTTAACTTAAACTTTTCTTTGCTTTTTATTAAAATCTTTTTAAATTTTTATTTTCCAAGTTTATGAATTAAGTGTTATAAGAAAAAATGTTAGAAAAAATTTGTTTTATAAAAGTATGTTTTCTTGATTATATATATCTTATTGAATTAACACCACTTAATTTTAATTCTTATTGAATTAAAACCACTTACATATATATATCCACATACATTACATGATTGGTTGTATAAATCTTTTATGTAATGTAGTTGATATTTATAAAAAAAAATACTTTTTTATACCTCTTGGCTTTCTAGTGGAAGATGCTGCGTTCAAACTCTTTCAACGCGAAATATGAGGTATTTAGAAGAAATCAATATTATAAAATCCACTCTTTTCCTCCCGGGAAACATAAAAAGAGTGTTATTTTATTTTAAGTAAAAAAATTTTTAAAAACTTTATTATCATAATTCTTATTGAATTAAAACCACTTATATACTTATATCGATTTACTTTACATGTTTGATATAAAAAATCATTCATATAATATAATTTATATAAGTTATATCGGCATTCTTCTTACTGCCTTATTGGAGTTGATGTTTATCTGCAACGGCAAACGTATTTTGGGGAAAACTATATTAAATAACCAACTTTTTCAATCACGAAGATAGTTGTTATGAAGAATTTTGTTATGAAAAGTTAGAAGACCGATATTGTTGATTTGTAAACAAAGATTGTGCTACAATGTAAACTTAGAAGACTTGGAAACAATATTGGTTATTACAAAGATTGTAATATTTCGAAATTATATATGTATATAATGTGTGATATTGCATTACTTTATCATAAAACATACGAAATTATTAAAATACAAAAATATAACATACTCATTAAAAGTCATTTAAATCATAACAATAATCTTTTTGAGTTGTTGACCCAACTACAAAATCACGAAAATTCTCTACATCTACAAATGTTGTCTGTGTTTCGTTTATTTTTTGTTTTGACGATGAACCCATTTGTGATGCCAGAGGTGTTTTACACTGATGACGCATATGTCCCTTGCGATGACATCTTGAGCATATTGTCGGAACAATTTCCTCACCACGAGAGGGAATTCGTTTATTTTCTCGAGGACGACCAGCTTGTCTTTTGTCCATGTGCGGTGTTTCTAATTTGTCATAATTTTCATCTATCTCCCATTCTGATTCATCTGGTACCGGCTGTATCGATTCTGCGTAAGTGGCAGCGTGTACCTCATTTGTAAACCAGTCCATTGCCCACTGATAACATTCTGTCTGCTTTAAGAATTTTGAAACACTAATCACATGACCACATGGTAACCGGATAACTGCCATTTGCGACAAGTACATTTTTTATTGTAAAGATCGACAACGCATCGATGACGTCCGTCGTCTACATTGAACTGATACTCGTCTATGCCACGAACTGACCATGTCTTGCATTTCTGAATTCGTCTACATATTTTGTCTGTAGCCCATGCGGTCAGATAGTGTCTATTTTTCTCTACAAAAAGTTAAAATAATTTATCAATAAATATTATTAAACCAGGGAAAATAAATTAAAATTAACTTCAACGGTGTTTATTAGAACCTCCGAGTTGTCGTCGTTCAAAATACCATTTCTGAACCAATTCGACAAAAAAGTCGATTAACCGAGTGATTGGTAACTTTCGTGCGCTCCGGGACAACGCATTAATAGACTCGGCACTATTTGACGTCATGATATTAAATCGTTGCACCGGGCAATGTGATCGAGCCCATTTTGAAAAACCAGCTCGCGTGAGGATTTCTCGAATATTAGAACGGTTACTACAGAGTGCGTTAAAATTGATATCAAATTCCCCAACCGTATAAGCTTTACAAGTCGCCCACCACAAGTTTTCTTGTGCTTTACCCTTTAGACGTAGATTCATCATCAAATGTCGGCAACAAAGACCATGATAAGCCTGTGGATATACTGTTCTTATTGCTTGATCAATGGAAGCGGCTCGATCTGAAATAATTGCAAGATTTGAATGATCGTCAATGCCCTCCTTGAGTTTTGACAAAAACCACGTCCACGATTCCCCGGATTCTGTTTTCCCCACACCGAATGCAATAGGTAAAATTTGATTATTTCCATCCATACCAACAGCTAAAAACATGGTGCCTTTAAATGCACCCTTAAGATGTGCCCCGTCAATAATTATTATAGGACGCAAACAATGAACAAAACTGCGCACCTGTAAATAAGTATTAATAAATATATAATACAAGAATATAATATTTTTAATAATTCGTAACTTACCGCTGCACCAATAGCAACAAAAACCATTTCAAAACGGTTAAACTCGTCCCTCAAAATATGAGTTATTGTTCCTGGATTAGCTAATTGAAGATAATGACAATATGCAGGCAGTTTTGCAAATGATTCCTCAGTTGATCCAGCCAAAATTTGTTCGGCATAATGTTTCCCTCGCCATGCTTGATTGTATGATATGTTCACCTTAAATCTCTGATTTATATCTTTGACTATTTCTTTTCCACGGTACACACGTCCACAGTCAGTAAGTTGGTCCTTTATTATATGACCAAGAACTTTTTTGTTTGCGTTTCTAATGTTAGGATAAGTTTGCGTCCTTGAACATGTATGCTCATTGTTAAAATAAGTCACGTGAAATGCGCACGTGTCCTTATAACTAGAGGCTCTTAAAACCCAGTTACAATTTTCGAAATAACATACCACAAACAAATCTTTTTTTGATGATTTTTGAACTTTAAACTGAAAACATTCATTCAATGCCATGGTTGAAATTTCTAATTTTAAATCTTCTTTATCTTTAAAAACTTTATTTATTATTGCATGTGAAGATGAAGATGGTTTACAAAATTTTGAGTTAATAAGTTCTGCTTCTACTTCTGGTACGGATTCATCGTTAAAAACATTCTGATTTAAATCAAAACTGAATTGAGGTTTTTGATTAAAATCATTAAAACTGTCAAAACAATCACCAATATTTAAATCAGGAACTACAAATTTTTTTTTTGAGTTAGAACCATGTGATGAAATTTTTCTATCACGAACATGATCAGGTCTAACATCATTAACGACGTACATATAACATATTTCACTCTCATTTTTTTCCAGAATTTTAAAAAAAACAACAAAACATCGTTATCATCACATATATCAACAGGATATATATATGTTGAAAATTTATACGATATTCGACTTATATCTCGAATATCAAAACGAACAGAAATTAACTCAAGCAGTTCTTGATAAGTAATTTTATAATGAAGACATACAGCACGTCGCAAACAATCAATAGGAAGATAATCATATATTCCATTTTTAAGCTCCCAATTTCCGCCAATACAGAAAATAACCGTAAATTCCATTTCAAATTTGTTTGCAAAAAAAAAAGTGAGCGTTTTAGGTAGGGACACTTTACGCATATATATACCCGTCTTTATGGTCGGACGCCTATAAAATAAAGATTCAAAAAAAAAAAAAAAAAAAAAAAAAAAAAAACTTGTACGGGCGGACGCCTGTACTACACAGGCGGGCGCCTGTGTGTTACAGGCGGGCGCCTGTGTGTTACAGGCGGGCGCCTGTGGCACTTTTTCCGAAAAAAAAAAGTTTGGACGCCCGTAACTAGGTTTGGGCGCCCGTGTGGTCGGTTCGGGCGCCTGTGTAGGTGGTCTGGGCGCCTGTGACTTGACCCGGGATTTTTTTTTTTTTTTTTTTTCTTTACGGTCGGACGCCCGTGACAGATGTGTCAGTGTGGGCCCGACGCCCGTGACAACTTTTTTTTTATACGGGCGTTCGTGGTTTTTAAGGGGCGTGGGCGCCTGTGTAGAAAACGTGGCGTTTTTTGATTGGATATTACACAGGCGCCCGCCCGTGTGTACACAGGCGTCGGCGCCTGTAAAGGCTATGGACATTTTGGCATTTGGAAAGTCAAATGGACATTTTGGAGAAATTTTTGGTCAAAGTGTCCATTTTGGTAATTTCCCCTATTTTAAAAGTGTTAAAAAATAAAATTAAAGTAGAATGCTGATTCTGTTTAAACTAAACTAGGTCCTCCTCCACGTGTCCAGTAGACTCGTTCTCATCTGTTAGCAACTTCACATGCATGAGTTAGTAGTACTTTCATCATAGAGAACACAATTAAACCTTAAATGTTAGTGGCTCGTCAATTGCAACATACTCGAACACTAATCATAGAAAAAATGAAAAATAAATAAATAAAAGATAAATCAAACTTGTAGAAACGTTAATTAGCTATCGCAATGTCAAACTGATAAACCCTAATTTAAAAGGGACTGGTATATCCAGAACAAACTCCAAATCAAATTTGGACAGAGAGAACTAAAATCTTCTTTTTCTACAGCATCTTGAAACCCAACCATCCTATCTATTGTAATTATGACGATAATTGAATTTTTAGACCTATGGGAAAATCAGATTTCAAATGAAAATGAATTATAACTCAAACGAATTATAAATCTAACCTCAATAAAATTGGTAGCAGCAGTCAATGGTTGGAGTTTCCATCTTCAATCGAGAACCCAGTCAACATATTTGTTAAAGGATCTGAAAGGTGATTTAGAAAACAAAACGTAGCCCTACTTGAGTAAAGAGAAGAAGAATTTCACATAAAAGAGAAGTGGGGGAAGTTCTTTCTATACTATAATAGTATAATTCACATAGATAGACTCGATGAAGCAAGGTGACATACCATACGCAAGAATGTGCAGGAATACACAAATAACAGGAGACAAATATACAAAATGGAAGTAAAAAACCACTAAAATGAGAAACCCTCGTGAAGATGTTGGTTTTTGGGCAAACTTTTGTTGGTAGCAAAATAGAAGGCAAATTAGGGTTCTAGAGAAGAACATAAGACGGAAGCAAAAAAGCACAAAGATGAGGAACAACCAAATCTTGATATCGTCATCTCCTCCTTTTCTCTCTGTATATCTTTCTCACTTTCTTCTCTAGCTATCATTGACAATGAAGAAAGGGAAAGGAGTATGGCCATATGGATAAGGATTTGGGTGACACTGATATTGTTGGAAAGAGGGGATTGAAAGGGGTGTTGAGGTTGTTAATGGTGGCAACGACGACGGCAGTGGAGGTGGATGAGATGGCGTCGGATGAGAGTGAGTCGAGAGGAGAGTAAAATCGTTGAGTTGGTATAAGAAGTAAAATCGTCACATAAAACACTTGTATTTAACGCATTTAAACTTGTAACGAAATGAACAGTTAATCCTCCTAACAACCAAAATTTACCTTTTAATACTATATATAAATAATAATTATATTCCTATATACAGTTGACAGATTTGTGAATAGTAATAATATTTTAATAATAATATTATAATATTAATAACATTATAATATAATAATATTAAAATAATATTATATACCTATATACAATTGACAGTTTTATGAATAGTAATAATATTTTAATAATAATAATATATATTAATAATATTATAATAATAATAATAATAATAATAATAAATTAGTAATGTTATAATATTAATAATAATATAATATTAATAATATTATAATATTTTTATAAAACTATAATGTTATTATACTAATGTTATAAGTAGTTTTTGAATATTTTAATAACTAAGTGTGGCTTATTTACTGTTTTGGTATTACGTGTTTTTACGTTGTGAGTCTAATTTTACTTTGTGAGTCTTATTTTACGTTGGTGCGTTTGTGTTACTTGAGAATGACGGTTAGTTTTACGACAAAGTTTGATTTAGTGTTTTATAACAAATTGACAGCCATTATAACCGTTTTATTTTTGTGTTTCGATATTCATGATGTACCATCACCATTATGATCGAATAGCTATATAAACATAACATGACTTTTTTTTTTCATATTGTGTGATATAAGATTTAGACAATTTTTATTTTTTACTATTATTTAAAAAAAAATTGTGTTAAAATTTTTAGGACGTAATGACATGTTTATGTTATCTGAGTTTTGATTTTTTAAACAATTGTGACAATTGCATTTGAGAATTTCGTTATCAATGACGTGAGCACATTTAGTTGTGCTTGAAATCCACGTTGATTTAGCCATTGTAATTATTACAGATTGATAGTATGCGAGAAATGGTGAACATAGGCGAAAACCGTGCGCGAAACGGAGTTCCGGATTGTCTGGAATTGCAAAACGAAGAAAATTACAAAAATGTCAAAGTCAAAGGGTCTAGGCGGTACGTCTAGCGCCAGTTGCTCTAGCTAGGCGGTACGCGCGGGTCAAGAAAAATATCTGAGATTCTCGTGTCGCGTGCTACGCCCTGGACAAAGCGGCCAAGCGGGGCGGTACGGCTGGCGTGGGTCGGTTTGACAGATTAGTTCAAAAGATCAGATTGCATGGGAGAAAGGGTATTTCATCTTCTTCTCGAATTCTATTCGCTTCCAGACGAACAAAACTCAAGTTTCATCATCAAAACTCAATCTTACGAGCCTTAGATCGTGTATTTGAAGCCAGGGAACGTACCTGCAAGTCTTGATCGTTGTTCTACACTCAGAAATCCGTCAGATTACGTAACTGTTTGTTTTTACCTTCTAGTTTGATGATGGTTGATTAGATCTTATTTTTGAACGTAATGATATAGTTAGGGTTGTTGATTATGGCCTAGATGATGGCTAGGGATTGATTATAAACGAAGAACTTGATGTTTTAACGGGTAAATCCTTATTTTGATCTGTTGTAATGCCCGGTTTTCATGAAATCATAACTATGATTATAATGGTTTAAACCATTTGATTGTGACAATGTAGGTGATTAGTTTGATTAATCTTTGAAATGCAAGGTTAAATCCAAGTGTTTCAAACTAATCACAATCATTAACATACTTATTGAAATGATTATCTGATGTTTATGATAACAGTCAGATTAGTATGTCAAACATGGTTATTAAACCTATTTTAATGTCACATTGTGATATTTCATGATAATTGAATAATCAATATTTTAGCATCATAATCAACAACATTAACTATTTGGTTAATTTGAGAGTATTTTGATTGATCAAACGTGTCATCCACTTTATGTTAGGAACCTGAATCAGTATAGGTTCCTACATTATCATACATTGTATAAAATAATTAATTAAAAACCTAATATCGGTTTGATGACTTACAAGGCAATGTCTCTGACATTGAACGTTTAGGAAGATCTAATCAGTAAGTTAAAACATAAATAATTCATTAAACATAAACTAATGCAGAATTTAGCTACCATTACTATTCTGCGTGTGATTTCACCACTCTCCTGACATCAGGCGAGTTTCGTACAACCCCTTTTCTTTTTAATGTTTTATAAACACCGGGGTATTACTGTGGAACTTTTTCTGAAAATATGATATGTATCACTGTTATCTACATGATTACATGTGATTTGTTGAGAACTTGTGGATTTCATGGGATTTTGCCTCTAGAACAGAACTTAAAAGTCCTCATTCCTTGAACTATATCTAGTGAACCCATGTGGGGCCGAACAGAAAACAATGATAGTACTATCGGCTGACAACCTATTTGCCGGGAGCTTGCAACTCCCCTTGGTGTAAATGTTTGTAATCTGTTTCCAGAACTTCTTAATGTAGTGATAGACATTAAGACAATGAGGCACTAAGATATTTACCGACGGATAGTATCTTTATAGAACGAGAACGGAGTAGTCCGAAAGGAACTAGATACGGGTCCCATGGTTATCTTGAACTGAACATTTTGAGAACTTATATATCATATCATATTGTTGAACTTAAACTTTACGATCTCACCAGCTTTGTGCTGATCTTTCAAACTCAAATATTTTGCAGGAAGACAGTGATCAACGGTAAGGATGCACTTCAGGCACTTGTAATTAAATAAATCAAATTGTGTAATAAACTTAGTTTATATACTGTAATGTTGAATGTAATGACGAACCTTGTAACGTATTTATTTTAAGTTAATCTGTGTGTTGTGATACCGGATCAAGTAAGTCACCCCTCATCTCTGAGACATCACCACTATGCTTTCGCAACCTTCTCAGAACGACGAATGACATCATCTCAGGTGACGAGAGATGGGGGTGTGACAACAATGTTTTATCATGTTAAATAACGGATCCGCCGCAACGAGCGGACATTATCCCCTAGTTGAGTTGCAAATCAATGTCACTTTCTACTTGTTACAAATCTCACTCACTATTGTATTATGTTCAATTATTACTCTTACATGAGTTAACTAAATAAAATAAAACTAATTTTTTTTAGAAATTTAGTTTTACTATTTGTTCCTCCTCTAGTAATGCATCCTGTTTAATTGATACCAAAAGTTCTGCTTTCAAATTTACACGTAAAATCAAATCTATCATAAACACTACTGATTTCATTCAGTCTTCCACCATACAAACCACTACCACCTTTTGTCAACATACCTAGCATCATCATCAACTCCATTTGAATAGTTTTCAAAACCAAAACTGTTTCGATAACTTACAAAATTTAAAAGAAAATAGCACAGAAATTAAAAAGGAAAAATACCTAATTAAGAAGTAGCTACGATATCTTCTATATATATCCACAATGACAGTCATTACCCTCTGTATTTTAAATGTTACTCTCCTTATAATCATAACTATTTCTTTAACATGACAAATGTGCCAATAAAATCTTGTGATCTGCAAAGTCTTTTGTTGGAGAAATTCGTCAAAATCACTTGGAAATCTATCGGATTGTGTATGAATCAATATCCGAAATCAATATTCCTTCCCTTTCAAGTTCAAGAAACTTGATTATGGGATAATACAATAGAGAGAAAAACAGTGATATGAATTTCGATTGAATGGAAAAAGTCTGCGAATTTGTTTTTTTTCATCGCCAACCAACCGCAAGATAGTTATTGGCGGTCGGTTTTGGCGGGTGAAATTGCGGGTCATATTGGGTCAAGGAAATTCCGAATAAAAATGTTCTTACACAAACAAAGCGGCGTGCATAAAAAACAAAAATCAAAACATTAAAAAAACTTGCAATGAAAAAAATCATAAAGCTACTGTTCAAACATAAATAGACTACTTCATAAAAATGATCCTCAGTCTGCTGAAAAACTTAAGAGTGTATTACATCGTAAAAATAAGCACAAAAAATGTGAATGAAAACACATTCAAAAGTCAAAACGATAAGCATAAACAACCCAAAATCAAAACATTTAAAAAAAATCAAAATAAAAAAATAATAAGAAATCAATTATGCAAATTTTCATATTTGGAAACAAGGCATCACAAACTTGAAAGTATAGTGTTTTCATACAGTTAAATATTAATCTATTGTCACTCTAGTATTCTTATTTTTGTTTATGTTTATGTATAAATTTATTCAAAGCATGTATATGTTTCAATAAAGTCGCGTTGTCACGTTTTGACATAACTTTTACTTAAAACAATTTTAAGGTCTCTTTTAGAATATGTTTTCATATATACTAGTGAGATGCCCACGCGATGCAGTGAAAAACAAAACAATTAGGCTTTTGATTTTGCCTTGTAAAAAGCTTAAACCACCTAATTTTTGTCAATCAACTCTTTTAACTAAAAAATTTATCATGATAAAATTTATAGTTTAAAATACCAAATATGATATGACAAAAGTGTAAAGAAGTAATTTATTTGATTTGAAATGTTTTCTTTTATAGGTATTATATAAAATTTTATTTTTTAAATGTATCAATGTAGGACAAACTAAGTATATAAGAAAACCATTTAGTTTATGGTTCTTAAAGCTTTGTTTGTTTTACTTTATGTTCTAAGAGTTATAAAACTCTTAATTTTAAGAGTTTTTAGTAAAAGACCATTGTGTCCTTCCTATATGTATTATATAGTAGTATAGATTGGTGTTTATTTCTGCAATTTTAACTTTTCTTGAATTTTGTACATACTGTTGCAACATGTTCTTCTTCCATGTTTTTTCGATTTGCAACATGTTCTTTTTCCTTTTTCTTGTTTCGATTTGCATAAGCCTGCTTTTATGTACCTCCTATTTTTTATGGGTTGTGCTAAACTAACACCCTAAAATTTAAAACTACACCCTCATGACTGTGACAATTACGTTCGAAAATTGCGTCATCATTGACTGAAAGCACAAGTCATCATGCTTGAAATCCACGTTAATATAACAATTGTGATTATCACGATTTGAAATTACATAAAAAATTGTGAACGTGTGCGAAAACCATGCGATAAACAGAGTTCCCGATTCTCCGGAATGGTAAAACGAAGAAAAATTTCGAAGTATTGCACTTCGGGACTCTTCGCGGTTCGCAAGGCCATTCTGAGGGTCCTTGGTGGTATGCGATGAGTCAAAATATCTTTGGCTACTCCGGATTTCTTCGCGGTATGCCAAGGAAAAATTTGCCTTCTTGATGGTACGCGATGAGTATGACTGTTCAGTAGATCAGAATGTAAAATCAGTTTGCATGCAAACATATACTCATTTTCATTTCTCAAACATACTCACCACAGGGACAAAGAAATTCGAGTTCTTCACATCTAATCTCAGTTCTGAAGCCCTCCAATCGTCCAGATCGCGCTAGGAAACGTATTTACAAGTCCTGATCATCATTTCTATCCGAGAAATCCGTCTAATCGGGTAACGATTAATTTCATCCTACTAGTTTGATAATGGTTAGATTAGATCTTATTTTTGAATCTAATGCAATAGTTAGGATTGTTGATTATTGACTAGATGATGGCTAGAAATGGTTAGAAACGAAGAACTTGATTTGTTAACGGTTAAATCCGTGTTTTGATCCGTTGTAATGCCCGGTTATCATGAAAATATATTTTAGACTATAATGGTTTAAACCATTTGATTGTAACAATGCTTGTGATTGTCTTGATCATTCCTTGAAATGCTAGGTTAAATCCTAGTGTTTCAAACTAATAACAAGCATTGAGATAATCATTGGAATAACGATCTGATGTTTATGATAACAGTCAGATTAGTACATTGAACATGGTTATTAAACCTATTTTAATGTCACATTCATTGGTTTCATGACATTAGGGTGATCAATAACAAGGATTGACCATTCTTAAGCTAGAAATTCATCTTAAAACTGTTTCAGTAAGATAATCAGCAATAATACATATTTGGTTAATCTGAGAATATCCTAATTAATCTAATGTCATCAACATTGTATTAGGAACCTGAATCAGTATAGGTTCCCACATTATCATACATTGTATGATATTCAACTAAAATAACTAATTAAATACTTAATAACAGTTTGGTGACTTTCAATGCAATGTCTTTGACATTGAACTTTCAGAAAGATCTAATCAGTAAGTTAAAACATAAATAACTTATTAAACATAAACCACTGCATAATTAAACCATACTCATAAGTTTGCGCTTTATTCTGCTAACCTCAGTATCTCAGGTGAGTTTCGTACAACCCCTTTTCTTTTTTATGATTTACAAACATCGGGGTATTTCTGTAAAACAGTTTTTGAACATATGATATGTATCACTGTTATCTATGTGATTTCATGTGAACTCGTGATGAACTCGTAAGATTTCACGGGATTTGCCTGTAACTCTCTTTCACAGTATCGAAAAAGTCCTCATTTCCTGAACTGTATCTAGTGAACCCATGTGGAGCCGAACAGGGAACATTGATAGTACTATCGGCTCACAACAGATTTGCTGGGAGGATTGCATCTCCCTGGTGTTAATGTTTGTTACCTGTTTTCGAAATATCCTCTTTATGTTAGTGATAGTGTGACACCCCAACCTGGTTTAGGGCTGACATGTCACGTATACGGAATCAGAAGTAAATGCAACAATCCCAAATGTATTTAAAATATAAATACATAAGTATTAAGTTGATAATTAAACGTAACAAAACAAATATTTAAGTTTTAAGTATTGATTATTACATTTACTACAGTAACGGAAATTTTCAGATTTAGCTCCTATTTTACTCTCAAAAGTTCCCCGCCTAATTTTCTTGATTACCTACACAAAAGAGATAAACACCACAAAAACAAATACGGCTGAACAAAAGAATGCTCAGTAACGGGTGAACAATAGTAAATAAAGAAATTTAGAAGGTGGTGAAAAATAGGAAAAATTCAAGTGAAAATATAACCGGATAGTGGTCAGGAACAAGATCGGAACAGTAATCAGTTGTCTGACATTTATATTTCAGAAACATTAACACATTTTATATTTTAAGCCATAATTATAACATTACAGAATATACCACGAGCCGACTGTACATACAAAAGTGTAAGGTTCACGGGTAGCTACTCCCGCTTACCAGACACATGAGATAGTTAGTGTTGGCATACACGTCACTATCCCCCAGAATCAGAAAGTACAGTTTAAAATTATCCTAGGACCAGTCCATACGCCTCCCCAGAATTCAGTAGGTGCACAATGTACTATCAGAGTACTTATGGAGACGCCGTAAACTCAACTAACCGTCACGGATGGTTCCACATTATGATTGCCGCCATAATGGTCCTGTAGTCATCCTTACAGGTAGGGGCATGCTCGGGTAACAAAATATAAGTTCAGAAGGTACAGTAGGGTAGATAAACTACCATACAATCTAATATTCGGATCATGCAATAATGAGTACAACGTATTTTAGATTTAATGCATGATAAACGAAACAGGGAAACACGATATCATATCGTGTTAATCAGAAATCAAGACAATACAGAAACGAAATTTAATAATTACAGAAACGATTTACGGAAACAGATTACAGAGCAAAAAATACTATGATTTAAATAAATGGAATCCGTACAACGATGGAAAACAAAATTTATACTCTGAGTTAAATAAAAGGAATCCGTACCTTAGTCTTAGCAAATTGATCAGCAAGAAATCAGATAATAAACATGTAGTCCAATATACGATGACTCAGAAATCTGTGTTTTTGAGTGATTTCACGTCAGTTTAACCGAATTATGATTCGTATACGAATTCGGTTATATTTTGGTGACTTAGATCTTTTTAAAGTTTAACCGATCGAATTGGTTTATTTTGTAAAGTTGTTTATTAACGTTCGTAAATATTCGTTAATTTCGTAAATATATGATTTAACCATTTTCAGATTTGAGAAATTACAAGTTAAGTGATTCAAATAAAACAATAAAAAAATGGCTTCAGATAGGATTCAAACGCGTGACCTCCTGAATCAGATTTTCTAGACTTAACCGGTTAAACACAATTGATAACTATTTATTTAGAGAAAAAGAAAAAAAATAAATAATAAGAATCATAAAATAATCTCAAAAACTCGCCTGGGAGGGTTTTGAACTTACAACCTTTAAAGCCAATTTCTTGGATACAAACCAATTAAACTAACAAATTTTAATTGTTATCAAGTTGTTTATTTATTTATTTTTTAAGGATCTGCCAGGAAAATAAAAGCCAAAAATATAGGCTAACTATAGAAAATAAAGCCAAAAATATGAGCTGGTAGGGGCTAGAACTTGAGACCTCCCAGACCTCCACCCCAAACTTCTACCAATTGCACTACAATTACAAATGTATTATATTTTGTTGGTTTATTACTTTGTCTTTATAAATCTAGTTCCTATCTTGTGTCTTTGAAAAAGAAACTTACATAAGTTTAAAGGTGTCTTTGTTCATCACCATTTGATATAATTTTTCTTTTCCATTTCTTTGATGTGTATATATACATATATATATATATATATATATATATATATATATAAACCTTAATCAAAGCGTGATTCATCCAAAGATGAGTGACAAATGTTTACGAGATGGTCCAATATATAATTGTTCGAAATTAATTTGCTGGATTCATCATAATCTTACCTTAATAAGCATAACTGGTATTGTTTTGAAATAAAGAACTGTGACTGGAAGGTTCACACACCGGTTTCGGCCTCTTCCTTCTGGTGACGGTGGGTTGTATGGCAGTGTCAAACGGTGGGATATTTTGTATGATCGAAGATGGCAGTATATATTTGTTTATACAACTTTCATACAAACATATTATATATGAATGAATGTTAAGTCGGTCTACCTACTACCACACATATATGTTTGTTTAGTTAGATTTTTTTCCTTGCAAATGAAGATTTTGTTTGTTTAGTTAGTTTTTTTTTCCTTGCAAATGAAGATTTTGTCATTATATATATATTATAATATAGATTATACAATAAATACAACCAGAATATGGTTCGGTATGGTTCAGTTCTAAGTCGGTTTAACTTTGGTTGGATACGGTTGCAAACGTTAGTCGAGTGATATTTAATTAGATGTTACCAATTTAATCAACTAACATTAAGATATAGTTTTAGCTTATTATAAACGTTAGGTATGATTAGATTATATGTTTCGGTTTATTTATAATAACCGGGTCAAAATTTATAAATTTAATTAATTAAATTCTCAAAATATTTCGGATTTTCGGTACTTAACTTATCGTTATTGTCTATATACTTTATTTTCAACTTTTATAACAGTTAAATTATTCGGTTATTATAGATAGACATTAAGAAAATGAGACATCAAGATATTTACCGACGGGTAGTATCTTCGTAAAATCGTAGATTTATTCGAAAGGAACTAGATATGAGTCCCATGGTGATCTTTGGAACTGTATATCGAAAGCTTTCATATCATTTAATATTGTCTGAAATGAACATTACGAACTCACCAGCTTTGTGCTGACTTTACAAACTCAAACCTTTTTGCAGGTAGACAGTGACGGTCGGTGAGACTGCACGTTTATACACTTGTAAGTAAATAATTCGATTTGTATAATAAGTTTAGTTTGTAAACTATAACT
This sequence comes from Mikania micrantha, assembly GCA_009363875.1. Lineage (NCBI taxonomy): Eukaryota > Viridiplantae > Streptophyta > Magnoliopsida > Asterales > Asteraceae > Mikania > Mikania micrantha. Next base: position 48,361,091 of record CM018698.1, read on the forward strand.
GTGGTTGTAATGACAATACCCTTGTAATGTATTATTTTTAAGTTAATCTGTGTGTTGTGATACCAAATCAAGTAAGTTGCACCCCATCTTCGAGACATCACCACTATGCTTCAGTATCCTTCTTAGAGTGATTAATGACATCATCAATAGGTGACGAGAGGTGGGAGTGTAACAAAGACGGCCCGTACTGCCCTGTATGGCCCGTCTCAATCATCTGTCAGACATTCCTCTGACATCTCACCCTAATGACGGGTAGCAAGACGGGTCGTACTGGGCAACCTAGGAAATGATTTGAACCAAGACGACCCGTACTGACCTTTACAGCCCGTCTTGCTTTTTCACCCCTGACATTGCTGACATCCTAGGACAATGATTTGAAGCAAGACGGGCCGTACTAACCAGTACGGGCCGTCTTGAAGAACTTTCAACTTTCTGTATAAACTTCGATCGTTTCAAACGAACATATCGATTTTCGAAGATTTCTCAAAATAAATTCAAATTTATAGCAATGTCGTTCTGGGATGGGAGTTTTTTCAACGATTATGTACCAGGCTAGAATGAAGAGCATCCTGTTGAGTATTTATACGACACGATAGATCTGAATACTAAACCTCATGCTGATGTCGGTTTTGAAAGTCAAGCATCGTATGCGCAAAAAACGAATATTAGTTCGTGTATACTGACTAGTAAATAAAGTAACCCGAAGGAGACTTATGAAGAAAAGTCGGTCGATTCACACCTTAACCGGGAAACAAACTAGGTACGCTTAACTGAAACATATATGTTTATGATTGTATATAATGATTATTAGTTATGGTATTTATTATTTTTATATGTCAGGAATTTATGTCCAAAGAAGCTCTGTAGGGTGCGTGAAAAGTAAAGCACTAGACAACGGTTACATAGTAGTCAAAAGAAGAACGAAGAAATCAAAGACAATAGACATTGTTATCAAGGTCTAGCTCACGTGTGATCGTGGTTGTAAGCATAATAGCATTGCAATCTTTAGACAGTTTGGCAGCAAGATAACAAGATATGGTTGAGAATCTGATCGAGCAACACATGGATCCTCGTGACATTTTTTCAAGCATAAAGAAACATAACCCTGCAAACGTGTCCATCTCTAGAGATGTATACAATTTACAACAAAAAAATGAAAAATAAGAAGAAATTTGGTGATACTCCGATGCAGGTTTTCGAAAACCTACTTCATAGTCAGCGTTACGTTTACTATACCCGGGAAGATCCTGAAACAAAAGTCGTAGAAGACATTTTCTTCTGTCATCCAAAATCGTATTGCTGGTGGCGTGTATTTCCGCACGTACTGATGATGGACGCGACGTATAAAACGAACCAGTACCGACTTCCATTTATTCAAATTGTTGGCGTGACTTTCACACACCAGACGTTTAGTATTGCTCACGTGTTCGTAAGCAGAGAGCATGAGGAAAAATACGTCTGGATTTTGGAAATGGTTAAGAGTATGTTGAATAAATGTATGGAGTCATGTGTTATCATAAAAGATTGAGACCTCGCTGTTATGAGTGAGTGTCGTAAGGTTTTTCCAGAAGCTGCAAAATATATCTCTGCATATGGCACATGGACGAATTTGTGTAACTCTCCGACAGCAGAGTTATACGACTATAATTACAACCGTATGTACGAAAGACTTATTAAAGACAACAAAAAAAGTAAGCATCATATACCATCATCATTATCATCATATCATCATTTGTTTTTTGTTTCATTTCAGGAGTTCTGGAGTATCTGACGCACACATGGTTAAACAGTTACAGAGATATGTTTGTAACAACATGGTCCAAGAGAACGCACAACTTTGGTCAACGTACAACATACCGGGTGGAAAGTCAGCACTCAAACCTAAAAAGATACCTTAGATCAATAAAAAACACGCTTGCCTCGCTTGTTGGTTTCGTAAATGAAATCGTGCAATTACAGGAGGTAAAAATGAATCACGATTTTGAAATGAGCTTGAATAAAACAATGGGTCATTATAATTACCAATATTTGATAACCTTCGAGGAAAGGTGTCCCATAAAGCTCTTGATTTGTTGATCGAGGAAAAAGATAAAATAAGGGTTATGCGCGACTCAAATATGTCGTGTGGCCACCAGCTTTGGACGAGTTGTGGGTTGCCGTGCGCTTGCCATATATCAAAATACTTAAACACAGATTCGTAATACTAAATCTAAATCTTACATGTTTCACACGTAGTTACTAGTATATTATTATTAATTATAAATTATGCAGATACGAAGGTACCGCTTTCTGAGATAGACATATTTTGGACAAAACTAAACAAAAACTAACCCAACACTCCCAGAAGAAGAAGAAATTGATATAATAGGACAAATGGGTTTGGTTACAGAAAAAAATAAATTCCGAACCTCCTGAGATAAAAAAGAGTCTAATAAAGAAGGTCTTGTCGCAGGTATTTCCAAATAAAAGCGACAAAAAAACGCCTTTAGTTCAGAAAGATACATGTGGTAGTCCAACTTTAAAAGCACAGAAACTAAAAGTGCAAGACGTTGTTAAAGATAGCTTAGTATCCCAACATAGTACATTTGAACCTTCAAGGCATAGTTCGTTTACAACTACGAACGAGAAAATTCAGAAACCCGTATTTTGGCGCAGTCGTTCCACATCGGTATCAAAAGGAATGCAACCATCAGACTCACAAAGTCAAAACGAATTCCAGTTTCCACGTAACATGAGCTAGAAGGATTAAACAATGTTTATCGCTTCGGTCGTCACATCCTTCCTATATTTCAACCTTACGTGATAAACAGACAAGACGTCGAGCCAGATGGTAACTGTGGTTTTCGTTCTGTAGCCGTAAGTTTAGGATTCCATGAAAATCAATGGGCCTTTATTCGACAACAACTCTTGCAAAAATTGGATTTCCACGCAGATATGTACAAATACGTGTTTAACTCCTACGACCTAGGATCTTATGATGTACTACGTAACTCAATAAATTGGCAACAGATTGCACCTGCTCCTAGCCAATATTGGATGCTTATGCCTTACACAGGCTTAGTAATTGCTCAAAGATTTGGTTTAATCGTTCACCTTATCAGAAATCGAGGTACTCAAACCATTTCCCTTCGTGGATATCTGCTAATGGTTTAATGCGACATAACGTCGTATCCGTAGTTCATCTTGGCGTCCATTTCATTAATGTTACATTACAAGGATATTATCCAATACCAACGGTAAATTCCATATGGAAACGTTACCGAAATGATGCCGCATCCGACTGGGAGTTCATATATCATGACAGACTGCAAGAATATCAAAGAATTATAGATACAACAAAGTTGGTCGATTACGTAGATGTGTAAATGTAAAAACAACAAATTCTTTGATTAAATGTAATAAAATTGAAATATTTGGTGTTCTTAAAAAAAATTTAAATTTAGAACATGATGGGCCGTACTGTTCTAAGTTATATTTGAATTCCCGTTTCATTTTTACTTTTACCGAACACAAAAAACACACAAACTCTCTCGTATTGATCTATATAGCCCGTCTTGATCTTCGTGCTTTCGACACCACGTATGTATTTTGCTTCGTATATCATGAATATAGGTGTTTTACTTGCTAAATAACGATCTAGGGGTTTTTTTTCGGATCTGGGGCGCGGTACACTATGGGGAGGTGCCTTTGTCACCCACATCGCACACAACAAAGGCATGTTACATTTGCTTAAGGATCTGTCGGCGATCCAACCACCTAAGCCAGTCAACACCACATGAGGACCCACAGCACGTTTACCGTGCGGTGCGCCTGACCGGGCCACTCGAGGCGTTGTTGCCCGTGTTGCGGCTCAGTCTAACGAAATTTTACAAGACATCGTCGTCGGGCAGCATGGGAGACATGAATCGAGCGACGGCTCGATCGGCTGGAGGATATGATCCTGTGGACGATCGCCGTCGTGTTTGAGAGTGCGCGACGGGACGGGTCACAACTTCTACCGTTGCCGGAGTCACGCGTCTACCTAGATGACGGATCCTTCGCTAGACCAGTTTAGTTTCCGTTTTTGTATTTTGTTTCCTTGTATGTAAAACTCATGTTGTGTATATATGTATGTTTCGTTCATTATTTGTATTATTTCTGTTTGTATTGTTTTTTAAATAATTACGCGACAAACTTATAAAGTTTAAATTAAATTAACGTAAAAAAACTAATTATAAAATAAAATATTTAATTAGAACGATTACGTAAATAATTAATATCGTTTAAAATGATAACGTAACAAACTTATGACATTTAATTAACATAAAAGACGTATATCGTTCAAAATTTAACGTAATGAACGTATATCGTTAAAAATTAATAAAATACATAAATTAAGTTTAAATAAAAAATAATAATTTCCATACGGCCGTACAGACCTGTACGGGCCATATAAAATTACTACACCCCAGTTGACACCCAAATTGACTTGTAAAAATAAGTGACGGTTTGTACGGCCTGTACTGACCTATACGTGTTGAAAACTTGGAGATACTGTTTAACCAGGAACAAAGACTTAGACACACGGTCAAAGCTTTGGTATTAGCTCCCTCTGAAGTTTAACACTTAGTTCTTTTGGTTGTTTAGTTTTTTGCTAGAAAGAGAGAAAAATAGAATAACAGCACAAGGAATTTTGGAGGAAGTAATTCAATTTTCTTAGGGAATGTTGGGGCTTAAATACCCAACGTTCAAAGTTACAACACCAGAAATAATAAGACAAATAGCTGACATTGTTACAGATACCGAATCATCATAATAGTACAACTAATACAAAGTCAACAACAACGGAACAAGAGTCTTCAGAAGTCTTTAGTTCTTCCGAGTTTGAGATAGTTGAGTTGAGGCTCGGTGGTTATTTTTTCGAAAGGTATTCATCGGAAGCTGATTAAACAGAAAGTTATTTCGGAATCGGAGATTGTCTTCCGAAGCATTGGTTGTCTTCCGAAGGGATCATGGTCAGCTAATGTCTTCCGATGTAGAGAAGATCTGCAGTAGTTCTTCAGTCGGAAGAGAAGGTTTGAGGAAGAGAAGTATCAGCGGTTGGTTAATCCGCGGTTTTATTCATTTGTCTGGCTTCAGTGGTTTTGCTCATCAGTCCTTATTTTCCAACAGTACGGTCCGTCCAAAGAATCTCTACTGAATTCAAGACATTCCTTTGGAATGTTCGTCTGTACCCTATACGGGCCGTACAAACCTTCACTTATTTTTACAAGTCAATTTATATTTTGCTAAAATCCTAATAAACTGAAATCGAGATCTTTGAATTATTAGTTTAGGCGAAATTCAATTATTTTAACTTTTGCTTTGTTTTCAGACAATTATATTTTTTATTTTTATATCAAGTGTTTAATTTTATATTTCATGTAGGCTGTTATTTCTAATTTTAAATATTGTTTTTATTTTTATATAATATATGTTTAACGTGTTTGCGGTGGCGGAGATTGAATGGTTTCGAAGAGGAGCAAGGGGTTGAATTTTAAAGGTGGGCCAAAAGCGAAACTAGTACTTAAAAGTTTTTAATATATCAACCGAAAAATTAACACCACTGAAAGAAAAAAAAGAGGGGAGACCTGGCGGCCCTAACTAAGCTTCGTCCATGCGTGTTCGTGAGTCATTCATGAATAAATTCAATTTCTTAATAAACAAAACAAAAACAATAATTTCCGTTTGTCGTGTTCGTAAACTTTTTTGTTAACAAGCTAACTATCAAACAAACAAAAGGATTAGTTCTTGTTGGTTCGTTTACAAAACTACAAGAATTTAATATGTTGCTAAAAAAATAGTAAAGAGAGCCTTACATAATCGGGTGCGTCATCCTTTAAATCCTGTGTAACAAGACAATGTCAAAAACGAAAAAGAAAACGAGTTTATCTTAAAAAATTTAAAGTGTGAAAACATTGCATGAATTAGTCATTTTTGATCAATTTGTTGTTGTATGTGTGATCTAATTTCATTGGTTTTTTTATTCTAGATGGTATACCCATCCATGCATGGAAAATGGTGTTTTGCAAACTATGTTGGTTTCTAGGTGATCCGCTACTTGGAGTAGCGGATGTAATGTGACATGGCTCGTTTAATACACGATGGATCATGGGGAGCTGCCACATAAGCTCTTCGCTACTTTTGGTGGCGGAAGTCATTGACGTTGGCTTTATCAGTGTTAATCGGTAGAAGCATCGTGGATAACAAGGTTTTAGTCATCTGCTACTACAAGTAGCGGAAGTGGTTAAATGTTTGCCACCTACTGAGCGTTTTTGTGTTTTATAATCTTACTCATCCGCTACTACAAGTAGCGGAAGTAGTGTTCGTTCAGTCATTTAACGTTATTACAAGACACAAACTAAAAGGTAATTGTACAATAACTTTATTTCATATCATGTACGTTTTAAATCCTAACCATATATCTTGTCCCACGTTTTAATTAAATTGAAATACTGCTAATTTATACACACACATATATATATATATATACACTAATAATTTATATATTTAATTCTACAATAACTTTATTTCATACCATGTGCGTTTTAAATCCTAACCATATATTTTTCCCATGTTTTAATTGAATTAAAATACTAATAATTTATATTTCTATCGAGATACTGGTAATTTATATATCTGTACTATCTGCTTTAACTTTTACTTCACATTTAAATTTGAAATCAAAATCGTACAATATTATTATTTTTTGAATTTACATTATTTAATTAATTCCACTTTATTGTTTTCAATATTTAATTTTTATGTTCATATATATAATGAGACTATGTTATAAACCCATGCATTACACGGGTTTGCGAATAAAAATATATCATTTTTATATATCTTCATAAATTTACATAATTAAAATAATTTTATTGCATTTTTTTAAATTTACATGATTATATTAAAACTAATAATATTAGTTATACATTTTTTAATCAGATTTTTATGAACATGCAGATTACTGGTAATTTATATGCATGTACTATATGCTTTAACTTTTACGTTACCTTTAAATTGAATTCAAAATCGTATGATGTTATTATTTTTTGAATTGACATTATTTAATCAATTCCACTTTATTGTTTTCAATATTTAATTTTTATGTTCATATATATAATGAGATTAATCTGCATTTTTTTGAACATCAAAACTTTTTCATTACAACACTTTATTTATTTCTAAACTCACATACAATTCAGTTCTAAACCATTCTCTTTTAGAATCATGTCTTCATTTCTACCATTTCTTGTAAAGTTATATTTGAATGGGGAAATTTTGTATCTAAATGATGTTGTTAATTATGCTAAATCAACTCTATCCACATCGTTTATTATGAGGTATAGAATGCCATACAAACAGTTTGTTGATGAAATTTGTAATCATGTTCAAATTCAAAAAAGAATCATCTATTCTGAATTTGTTGTTGTATTACTCCTTTTAAGGCATTTCTGAAAGTTCTTATCTAGTTTCTGAGGAAAGTATCAATATGCTGTACTTTCCAGCAAAAAATGAGCTTAACTTCATGGCTCATATCAAGCTGAATTGGCAAGCAACTTTTTCAATTCAGCAAACCAGTTGTATGGATCTGTTGAAAGGTTCTCTAAAACGTATGAAGTTGGGATTGATCATACGGTTGTTGTGCAGTACAATGATCATTGTGAAAGTGATGGGTTTGAACACCCTGAAGGTCATATGGCCATTGAAAGTGAAGAAAGTGAATTCCCCGCATCCAACGATTGATCTCAATGACGAGGTTGAGGAGTTAAATGACTATGGTCTTTTTTGATTTCGATGAGGAGGAAGACATGAACATATGGAACGAATATTTCAACGAAGTGCGTCTTGGAATGTATTTCAATTCCAAAAATGACGTAATTTACGCTGTTAGAAGGTGGAACGTTTCTTGTAATAGAGAGATTTACGTGGCAGATAGCAAACCATAATTATGAAAATCTAAATAAAAAGCTTCACAACCTCAAAAGGATTCTGTTCCAGTTATAAACATTCCTTTATTTTGATGGCGTGTAACTGCTTCTAAAAGAAGAGACCATCACTTATGGAGAATTACTACATGGACTGGTAGTCATACCTGTTACTCAATGGTGATTCGAAACAATAACTGCTTTCTAAGATCCAAAGATGTTGTTGCTCATATATTCCCACAAATCCGTGAACATATATCATTTCCAATAAAGCAGATTCATGCGTATATTAAAGAGAAGCTGTGATCGAGGTGTCGTAGGTCAATCAAAAACAATGTAAAATCAAAGACTTAGCTACCTATGACTATAGCACAGGTAAGTAAGGACGTCTTCTCAGGGAATCATTGGAAAGTGCTAATCTTAAAATGATCACTTGATTAAACAAAGAAAACGTAAACGCACTATTGAATTGAATTGAGAAAATGTTCAAGCAATGATTATGATTAATGATTTTAAAAACAATTAAGAAAAAGGTAATTACCTCTGGGTTTAGGTTAGTAGATTCATAATGATTTTAGGTTAAACTTAGTTGGAAATCACATAGACATGATCTTTATAATTGGTTAGATCAAAGTGACAACAATGGAACAAACATTTAAGAATTGCTCATTCACACAATTGTCAATTTAGATATGCAAAGTAACACACAAATACCAATGAGTAAACGATGCAAGAAAACCGAATCACTGATGTCAAAGCATAGATACTTAAACACGAATAAATCGTTTAAATCAATGAAACCACAATTGAATTTGAGTTATCAAAACGAAATCAAACCAAAACCTAAGTTTGAATATCCAATCAAAGTTCATCTACTAACCTAATTGCCCGGAAGAGATTACAAAGAAAAACTAGCCACGCATCGTTATTAACACGCTTTGATTCTTGATCCGGATGATGATATCATGATTACGGTTGAATTCAGAAGCCTTGGAATGCCCAAAATCGTCACTTTTTCGTCCAGAAATCGTCCCAAAACGGCCCCCTCTCGAGAAACTCAATTTTCATATATTACTCAGCATACGCCTGCCAGTTTCTGCCAACGCTTAAAACTGGGCGTATGGTACGCTAGCCGTATGATACGCCCATACGCCCAGTTGGTTATATCAAAAGCCCATTATGACTTCATAATTACTTCGTCTCGTTGAGAAACTTAATTTTCATACATTATGGGCTCCGTAACTCATCTCCTAGCTCCAGTTATGCCTCCACCAAGTTTTGACCATCCGAACTTAACATATTTGCACTTTTTATCCCTCGACATCTCTTCTACTCATCCAATTAGCTCCCAAACACATCCTTAACCACTCAATACCTGAAGATCATAAATACACTCAAAGTAAACATGTTTCGGGCCAAGAACCAATAAAATCACGCAATTAAAAATCAAATAACATAAACAACCACTACGTGATCAAGCTGCATGTTGATATTTCGTATTCTAAAGCGTGGACTGCTAGATGATTAGCTATAGAGAAGATTCACGGTAATTGGGATAGCAACTTTGAAGAGCTGCCACAATATGTTGAAGCATTGAAGACCTCAAATGATGGTACCATAGTAACATGGTTCCATCATCCACATACTACACTTGAATGTGTTGTCTTTAAATTTTTTGTTTGGGCATTCGGTCCCTACATAAAAGCCTTTCATCTCTGCCAGCTGATAATATCTGTAGATGGTACTCATCTTAAGCGACCATTTAAAAGTAAGCTTTTGATTGATGTTTCAAAGAATGCTAACAATTATATATTGCCTGTGGAGTATGCAATAGTTGATGAAGAAACCAATGAAAGTTGGAGTTGGTTCTTTCAACAATTTCATCAGTATGTTAGAAATAACAACATGGGCAAGTTGTGTGTGATCTCCGATTGATCGCGTATCTTAGGGCTAAATTAGCTTCATACCGACTTTAGGGGAGTTTTACTGGGATATTTTAGTGACGATCGACTTTTATCGATAGTAAGAAATAAATCTATTTATTCCGGTTATTTAATAATTGAAATGTTTTTGTAAACATTTTTAATGTATTTCACAACATATTGAAGGTTGGATTCGACAGATGATGTTATTAAGACGTATAATCAAAGAAAAGATCCATCCTCCGAATTTGACTGGACAAATATACCACCACAATTTCATTCATAAATGTATGATTATAAAACGAAGTTTGGTTCGGAATATGCCAACGGTATGAATAAATTGTATCCTCCATTTTGGGAGGTTTAATATATTTATATTCTATTGTATATTCAGGATATTGAAGACTTGTTACATGTACAAACAATTTATGTAAAATGGAGTTGACTCAATACTTGTGTAACCACAAATACACGAAACATTATGTACGTTTAACTCATTATGGTGTATTCTAAAATTTTGACATGTTTTTAGATAAGCAGTTGGATGCAGTTAGTTACTACAGACATGTTATTCATGGACCATATAAACCTCACGAGAAACGAGCACTAAAGACGTACCTTATTAACGACGACTATTTGCCAAAGAATGGTGGTGGTCTAGGTAATGATTTAAGGTGTTTTGTGTGTATGTTAATGCAAAAACTAGTTCATAAGAAGACCTTGATGGTGTAAGGAAATATTGAAGGAAACTATATGAAATTATGTCACGTAATGGAAGATCAATTTTATAAGGTGCGTTTCTTCCCCGACGAATAAGTTGTATCAAGAAGGATTGTACTATTTTTTTTGATTGTAATATTTTATTAAGGTTTGTAATGTTTTAATTTATTATTGTTTTTAATATAATGTTTTAAAATTATTGTCACATGTGTCTTATATGTGTTATCCTATCAAGCCTTATTGCTTATTTAAACAACCCCTCTTCCCTTATTGTGTTGTCTAAACTTAAGGTGCAAGAATGGCAATGCATTATTGTTGTCGTTTAGCTACTTTCCGAACATCATGGACTGATCAAAACCCAGGACGTCATTTCTACTCTTATCCTAATCAGGTAAGAAGTTACACTATCTTGTTTCTCAAGTATTTCTTTATTAACCACATATTTCGTATGCAGGCCTATAGATGCTAGGGTTTTTAGGTTGGCTTCACCCACCAATGTGTCCGCGAGCTATTTTCATTATCCCAGGTCTTTTGAGATTAAAGAACAAGCTTGAAGATGAAGTAAAACATCTGAAATATACAATTGAAAAAAAACTTTTCATATTTTTGTTTTATTGTACTGGTAGGGTTAATGTTTCTGTTTTAAAGAAGAACTAGTAGTAGCCTTGGTTTTCACAGTAATATATATATGTTGCAATCAAAGAAGAAGTTATGTTATAACAATCATCATTTGACGATTCCAAAACCATTAAACAGATCCACATAAAACGTAGATAAAAAATAACCTTGTTAACAAGAAAACCAACAAATATATTATTACATAGATCAATACTATTCATTTCCAGTGATAGTCGCCATTGACTAATCAAAGTCTTCCTCGTCTTCGTATGGGTTGTGGAACTCACCATCAAAAGGGTCATCTTCATGCTTTCCATAATCCTAAACATGTCCCAAAACCTCTGAGTCATACATATCATATAAGTGTTCATCTTCATATTCACTTACTGGATGGTATGTTGAATCATTGAGGTTGAACCGGTTCAAGAGGGTTTTTTGGTTGGGCAAATGGTGGATGCACCAGTTTAGGGGGGTTTTCTGGTTGGACAAACAGTGGATGCACCGGTTCAAGAGGGTTTTCTGGTTGGACAACTGGGAGACACACCGGTTCCATAGGTTTTTCAGTAGGGTTTGTTTGTTCATCAGTTGTAGATACTGGAGTTAAAGTTATGTTGAAAAATAAACGTTGATAATGCTACCATTTTAAAGCACCTCAATAAAGTTTATTAATTATTACTCTACCCACCCACTTCAACAACATGTGAATAAAGCTGTGTCACATAGTACACCCACATGTCTTCTGAAACAACACACTACAAACCCACGAGTTTATTAATTATCAGTCTACCTACCCAATTCAGTAGCATGTGAATAAAGCTGCATCACATAGTACACCCACATGTCTTCTGAAACAACACACTGCAAACCCATGAGTTTATTAATAATCACTCTACCTACCCATTTTACTATCATGTGAATAAAGCTCTACCTAACCACTTCAAAGCAAATCCTTATAAATATAGAAACACCCACTTCAAAGCCACTACAGACCCATAACTTCAAACCCATGGAAAGCTCACAAAATTATGATGATGAAGAGGTGTGTGATACCCCTAGAAAGCCTAATACACTCATCGTTAAATATTTTGTCGTCTCGTTCTTATGTCCAAGAAACACCAATTGAAGAACTCCCAACAAACACACGCCGGTATCGTCCGGTTGAGGAGTTAAAAAATTGGTCAACTAATGTGATGGAATTTCATCACAATGGTGACCGTTCATCATGTATTAGCTTTTTTATGGGAAAAATGAAGTTAGGTCCAGAGTTTTGGGGAACCTTATTAGGATATCAGAATTGTGGTTATTTATCAACACTTGTAATTTTTCTTATTTATATTATTATATAAATAATATGTACTGTGACAATTTGTCATTTTCGGATTAAACTAGTTAGTTAAAAACTAATAGAAACGATACGAAATCACATAATATCAAACTAGAAGGATTAAACTTGAACAAAAAAGTTCCTAAGCATTTAAATTATAGAGATTAATGTTGAAATTACACAAAATGCTCAATTTTGACTTTTAATGTCAAAATTCGAGTGGTAAAACAATGGGAAGTTCGAAATTAACATTAATCCATCATAATTGATCGAATTAATTGTTCATGAAAATCATATTGATGATGATTAACGGTTATTATCAGTTAATACGCCATCAATCATCGAATTAAAGCAATTAACAACTTAAAAAGTAGAAACCGTCACTAGTGACTATAAAACCCATACAATTTGATCGAAATTCACACAATTGAACATTCAAAAACTCTAATAGGCATCTTTAGAGGGTTTTGCATACATCAATTGAGATCAAGAGGCTGTGGAAGTCGAGTTCGATCAAAGTTTCTAGCCAAGAACAAGCTATTAGTCGATCTCCTTCAATTGGACATCAAACCAGGTAAAAATTTATTCGTACACAACCTAAACATGCCGACTAAGCAAAGTCCTAAGCCAATTTCATTAAACAATATCGAATTGTATGAGTTTGATTATTAGGGTTCATCTTATAAATCGATTTGGGGGTTTTCGTGCAAATGAGTTCAAAAATCAAATTAAATGGCATCCTCAATTTCGTGATGTTCCATTTAACAAAAATCCTATGTTAATTTCCTACAACAATAATGAATTAAATGATCTTGGTTTTTAGGGTTTATCATATGAACGGATTGCGGGCTTTGATTCAAATGGACGCAAACATCAAATTAAATGGTACTCTCAGTTTCATAAGACCTCGGTTAAAGTAAACCCTATGACAATTTTGGTAAAAAAAACATCGAATTTTATGAAACCGATTGTAAGTACTTGAGTGAAAATTGTTTGGGGGGTTTTACTCAAAAGAATAGGAAATTCGAATTAATCATCAGCGATGGCTTCGAAATTCATTTTTCAATGAAAACCCCATGAATTTATGGAATTAAATTAACGAATTTAACTAATTTGAATCAAGGGGAAAGGAGTGAGGTTCGAAACCGACTATGGTCACAAAACCGTATGATTTTGACAAAGTAATTCAATTAAAACTATCATTTGACTCGTCTGGATTCATAGAACAATAGCCCCATGGTTGCAGGCTTGATTGATTTCGAATCAGGGTTCAATTACGGATCAATGTGTTCGGTTTGGGTTAACAAAGGGAATCCGAGTGTTTAAAGGTTAAAAAAAATTGAAATCTAAATCTTTTGTGAAATCTGAGGTGTGGTAGGTACCGGGTTCGAACCCGTGTCCCACCGGTTTTTGCACAAAATGCCATTTTTGGTATTTTTGTCATAACTTGCTCGTTTTAAATCCGATTTAGTCCGCTCAAATTTCATTGGAACTGTAATGAAATCTAGAAAAAATAAAGTGATAAAATTTATATTTTGACTCAAAAGCCTAATCACATAAAACTACGTGTATTAAAATAAAATCGTATACGCTTATACGATTTAAACAATCGAATTCAAAACCATGCATACTTTTGTACACATTTCAAACATTCTAACATATATGTGTTGACACGTATGTGATTACAAACGCGATATGACAATTCAAATAACGCAACGTTATTGTAATAACACAGATTTTTTCGTAAAAGGTTGTCTACGCGATTTCATGAACACTTGATCTTTCAGTTTACATTCTAAGGTGCGTTGTCACACCCTTGTCATTGCGGAAGTGTACGGTGTGACTTTCAAGGTTTCACAGTCATGATTTACAACATAAGACACATATGTTTCTATATTACAGAGCAATATTACAACTACATTAGCCACAAGTCTAATGTAATAACAGTTTTATCAGAGTTTCACACATATATATATAATGCTATTACACATATATATACTATGCGATATATCACACTGTTGAGTCTATCTCTCATAGACTCCACCATATGTCTCCGAAAATTGAGCTCCCAGCTCCACCCCCTGTAATACTATGCATCTAAGAAAACATGATTTAAAACAATCAGCATATCGCTGGTGAGTTCACAAGTTTATTTGTTAAAACGTATGTAATGTATCCAAACAAATCAATTGTTTCATAAAATAAATTAAATAATATTAATGTCCCAAACTGGGTGTAAAACATTGGTATCCTATGCGAACATTGTTCCTTCCAACAATGTCGTGTTTAGTTCCTGACCAACTGTCCAATTATAACTCCTGGGCTCCCGTAACCGAGCTGACGAGTTCAGTGTTTGCCCCTTCCCAATGTCCTTGTCGCAAGACATTGTGTGTTCTAGCCTTATTGAGCGCCCGCTCGACATCCAGTCGTGGTTTTAGCTACGAACCACGGGCGAGGATTGTCAATCACAAATAGAATCTATTCTCAATAATCACGCCCCACCCACGGTTAACGGTTACAGAATAGGGGACTTAGCGACAAATGTGTAACCCGTGAAATAATGACAAGTTCGGTCATGTGTTCTCCCCACTGTCACGTGTTTCAACCAAATGTTTTACAACGCTTTCGTTTTTATGTTTCACAAAACGTTTCAAAAATGTTTCAGCATTTCAAATGATGCAAATCAGGTTTCACGTTTCACAAAATGCATCGAAAACGTTTCAGAGTTCCACTTGATCAAATCAAGTTTCATGTTTCACAAAATTCATCAAAAGCGTTTCAGAGTTCCACCTGATCAAATCAGGTTTCTTGTTTCACAAATGTATCTAAAGCATTTCAAAGCTTCACAATAATCAAAATGTTTCAAATGAGTTTTTATGTTTTCTCATTCCCCGAGTTCAAAAGCCAAAATACAGTAAAAGGGGTTCGTGAACTCACCTCAGTTGATATAAATCAATAAACAGAATACAATGTTTGTATTGCAAGTTCCTGGATTCCAAATCTGTAATTTATTAAAGTTCGGTGAGTTGTTTGTACTTGATTGTTGAGAAATTAACTTTTGTATCAAATTCGGATTCTCAATCGACTTCTGGGTTGGAATCTGATTATCAGATTACGAAAACAAATCATAAAACAAAGTCCGGAATGCGAAATCGACCCAGAATAGGTTTTATATTGAAAACCGATGATAAAACTGAATTCTGGACATAATCGGAATTTCAAACAGCTTCTAAATCGACTATTGGGTTTCCGAATTGCGAAACAGATCGCAAAACTGAGTCCGGAACGCGAAATCGACCCAGGATAGGTTTTTATATTGAAAACCGATGATAAAACTGAATTCCGGACATAATCGGAATTTCAAACAGCTTCTAAATCGACTATCGGGTTTCCGAATTGCGAAACAGATCGCAAAACTGAGTCCGGAACGCGAAATCGACCCATAATAGGTTTTTATATTGAAAACCGATGAGAAACTGAATTCCGGGTTACAATCATAATTTAATCAGTTTCAAAATCGATTATCGAGTCGTCGAATTGCGGAACAGATCTCAAAAATGAGTCCGGAACGCGAAATCGATTAAAAATATGTTCTTTTTGTCAAAATCGGATCATCGGATTGCGAATCAGATCGCGAAACGGAGTTCAGAACGCAAAACGGACGAAATTAGGGTTTGGCCGGAAAAGTCACCGGAATATTCCTTTTCGCCGGAATATTCTGCCGGAATATTCCTTTTTGCCGGAATTTTGGCCGAATAAGTCGCCGGCGGCGGTGGCCGGCGTTGGTCAACAGTGGCGGTCCGGTGGTGGCTCGGTGGTCGGGGGTGGTGGTTTGGTGGTCTGGGCGGCCTAGTCAATGTCTTGAGCCGGCCGGCTTGGCCTTGGAATTGCGAATTGTCACATGCGTACACAACCCCTTGGCTAAGCGTTCCCGGTAACGACTGAGACACATAGGGGCCACGACACGGGCCGCATGGGGCCGCAAGACCGCATGGCCGGGACACACAGGCCGCATGGCGAGGACGCAAGGCCGCGTAGGGGCCGCCTGGGCCGCATGGCCGGGACGCACGGGCCGCGTAGGGGCCACTGGCCGAGACACACAGGCCAAACATGATTTTTGCGTGCCAAAATCGATATTTTGACATGTGGCTAGGGAGTTCGGGTTGTCAAGAATTAGACGATTACGCATGCCGAATTGCCTTTTCGCAAATTAATCGCGATTTAGGTTTCAATTGTGTATCATTGTTCCTTCTTTGCTTCAAGAGTTTTCATTATATTCTTATGGTTTGTTTTGATTATTTTAATCTTAATAAGACTTAATTAAGACTAAGACACGAAATTCTAACCTGGAATTGTGAATTGTCACATGCGTACACAACCCCTTTTTGCTTTTACTGTTTTGGGAGAAGACATGTGCAAACAGAAGCTTTTAGATACACATCACTTGCATTGGTTAGCTATTTATTGTAAAAGCGAACATAACTCTAGAAGTCCTTACATATCGAACCGTTTAATTTGCCGTAGTGCAAAGCGTGGTAGTTGTAGATAGATCTATTGGATTTGACAAACATCACTTGGTAGATGGTAGATTTACGCAAGTATTTAACAGGCCAAATCAAACATTACTATTGTTTGTGTTAGACAATAATGGAAAGGCAAGCATCATTCAAACAGTCAGCTTCGATGTCGACTACTTATGTAAATAGTACAAATGACTAGCTATCATTAACTGTGCAATTTGTGATTATGTAATCTTCAAACATTACATTTCAAACTATTGTTTAAACATTTGTGATTATTCATACAAACCTGTGGTGTAATTTACATTGAACCTGTGTGTAATTTACATTGAACATCAGTTCTTATTTAATTGTTGAAATTAAACATTGAACATTGTAATTTACATTTTTGCAACTGTTATGTTTGTTTTGGTTTTTTTTTTAAAACGCTTCCGCAACATCAAACTTTGATTTTATGAAATGAGACTGATTTATGTTGAAAGCATATAGAGGTCTTTCGCTATGTCTAACAACTGAGATCCTCGTTTGTCACGCCCTTAACGGTATGATTCCGTTAGTGGGAAACTGAGGGTGTGACATGTACTA
Source organism: Mikania micrantha (assembly GCA_009363875.1). Classification (NCBI taxonomy): domain Eukaryota; kingdom Viridiplantae; phylum Streptophyta; class Magnoliopsida; order Asterales; family Asteraceae; genus Mikania; species Mikania micrantha. The sequence continues at coordinate 48,378,726 of CM018698.1, forward strand.
ACTTATATGCGTAACCTTAAAGCATGTAAAAGGTTGGGTTACCAGATTGATGCACTTTAGATGGAAGGAAATAACTAAGAATCGTCGTCTACCACAGTTGTTTCCTTGGACTATCGTACCACCACAATTCTATGAAATTCTATGTGAAACACCAAACCATGGAGCTTTGCCGTTTTGTATAGGAATAGAAGAAGAATACCATGCATTATGGGATGTTGATACGGTAATAATCTTCTATGGTTAAATAATGTAAATGTAACACCCTAATTTTCTAACACAAGTATTTGAATTCTACGTACGAGTAACGGGTAAGTAACTTGCTAGAAAAGGGACGAAAAATGACTGAGTTCAGGTCTCAAAGTCGGGTACTCGAATTTAAGTTCGAATACAGTAGTTCTCGAAAACCAAGTATTCGAAATCCACAATTTCGAGTACAAGACACTGCCTATAAATAGTAGTGCCTTGGGAAACGTGCTAACCTTTGTCTGGAAGCACAGTCTCTCGAGTATACGAAGGGGATTTCGAGAACTCCAAGAAACGAGCTTTTGTTCGACCAAACAAAGGAAGAAACGCACGGGATTCTACCAGGAGAATCAGCTACCTTCAAGTAAGTGATTCATATATATAAAGCTGGATTTTTATACAAAAGTTAGGATAGTTATATAAAAAGGGAACTTATGCATAAAGCTCACACCTTTATGCATAAAGTTCGGAACTTTGAGGTTCCAGTGTGTAGATAACACCCTAAGGAACCTAGAACTAGCTTCCCGAAGTCTTAGATGAATTTCTGAGACGTTTAATGATGAAATGATGAGTACACGAAATCAGGTATAGAGGGTACTCGAAATCATACATTGTTATTTCGAATATATTGTTATTTCGAGTACATGACTGTTTCGAATACAAGGATACTTCGTGTACAGGGCATTTCGAGTACAAGGGCCATTTCGTGTACGCATGCTACTTCGAATACACTTAATGATTTCGAGTACAATCCATTTAGTGAACTCCAGGAAATTCGTGTACATGGGTTTCGAATATGGGGTGTGTAATGAACCTCCAGTGTTTCGGATACTTAGCTAAGATCCGAGAACTTGAGTTTATAATGGGGACTAGTTGGTTATGAGGACTTAGAATAATTTCTAAGTCTAAGAATGTGATGTAATGGGATGATGTAATGATGTAGGTTCCTTGAGTCCTAGCTAAGGAGTTCGGCTAAGGAAAACAGGAGTCTACTATCAGGTGAGTTCTAGACGCCCTCTTTTATGTTTGATATTTTGGGCTGACATGCATGCTTATTGTAATGTCTATGATGTTATGTGCTTATGATGATGATGAATGAATGATGATATGCCCTGACTATGTATGCATGTTTATGTGTTAGCATGGTGTATGCATGAAGGTATGCTAAGTATGATGAATGCCTGATAAATGAGATATGATGATGAATAACATGACATGATAATGATGCTAGCATATGATATGATGATGACTTTATGATCACATGCTTCATGACGATAACTATGAGAATAGTTATAGGGATATGGCAAGGTCCTAGGTGGCTAGGATGATAGTATGATCCCATGATGTTATGATATGATAACGATGCTAGTATGTTATGATGGCATGATGAAATGATGCTAGTATGTTATGATGGTATGATGAAATGAGGCTAGTATGACATGCCTAAGATGCTATGATTAACCCGATGAATGATGTTATAATACTAGCATGAATGTATGAGGATTGTAATGAATGACGGTATGATGCTAGTGTATCATGTATGATGAATGAATGATGTCCCTATACGTGCTATAGGATATGTGAGAATGATGATGCTCCGGTACTTGTACTGGGCGAATATGAATGATGACCTGATTGTATCAGGATACGAACAGCCGATCGGGCTATAAACAGGGGAGTCGATCGGACTATAAACAGGGAGCCGAGCGGGCTATAAACATGAGAGTCGACCGGACTATAAACATGGAGTCGACCGGACTATAAACAAGAGAGTCGACCGGACTATAAACATGAGAGTCGACCGGACTATAAACATGGAGTCGACCGGACTATAAACAAGAGAGTTGACTGGACTATAAACATGGAGCCGACCGGGCTATAAACACGGAGCCGATCGGGCTATAAACATGGTAAGAGTCGATCGGACTATAAACATGGTAAGAGTCGATCGGACTATAAACATGGAGCCTTGTGCCGGCATAAGCCCACTGTTCGTATGGTGACTGTGGAACGTAAGACGATGATGGAAATGATGATATGTGCTAAGGTTATGGACTATGTGTATGAAATGATGTTTATGATATGTATGTTTAATGTTGTTTTACGAAAACTAGAACTCACCAGCGTAAGCTGACTTGATTTAGCATGTATGTCAGGTTAAAGCTATGATAAGAGAAGGCATGGAGCTCGGGCATCAATCCAGACGATCCGTTGGTTTTGGCAATTCGATATGATTTTGATACAGACACTTTATTAAATTCTGTTTATCAAACTATGTTTACATTTCCGCTGCATGATTATGAAAGTTTTTAGTTTAAGAGCTATGTGTTATGATGAAAACCAACCTCTGCGAGGTGCCTGGTTTCGGGGGCCTCACAAGTTGGTATCAGAGCCATAGTTTGAGAGATCTTGGCATCCCAAATGCCAAGACTTAAACTGAGAATGTGATTAAGTGACGCGGATTGCCAACCACGGATGAACGGATGCCACGAGCTGAATATGAGTTAAGGGTTATATGTAAGGTTATGTATGTAGTTAGTGTCATGCGCATTGAAGAGATGGGATGGGAAACGTTTAGAGCCTATGAGTTGGGTAAATGGTTAATAGCACTTGATCAACGTCATTAACGATTTACAAAGCTTATTTCGTGCTAAACTGACTCCTGTACTGACTCATCAATTGTTGCATCCTGTAGATAGTTAGATGGCCGGACAAAAGGGTAGACCACGTAAGCAACCACAGAAACCTGAAGAACCACGTGTCGAGAGTGAAGAACCCGTCAATGAAGACGACCACGAGCACAATGAGCAACCTGAGAATGAAGATGAGTTTACTCTAGAGCCTATTGTGGTGAAGGCTATTTCTGATGAGGTCTGCAAAATCATGGATGAAAAGCTACCAGCCTTGATTGCTAAGGCACTAAAGGATGCTCTAAAAGACAAGTCTAAAGGAACCAAAGAGAGCACCAAAGAAGATGAGGCGGTGATCATCGAGACAAAGAGCGGTGATTATATGGCGGGGAAATTGAAGGGCTGTGACTACAAGTCCTTCAAGGGATGCAACCCACCAACCTTTGATGGGAAGAAGGACGCAGTGGCCACCTGCCACTGGATTTCTGCGATGGAGGCTGTTATATCCATCAGTGAGTGTCGAATTGACCAAGCTGTCAAGTTTGCAGCTCACTCTTTCGTTGAGGAGGCACTTCACTGGTGGAACACCATCAAACAATCCAAGACTGCTGATGATATGGAAAAGATGACTTGGGAGGGTCTAAAGGAACTGGTCACTAAGCAGTTCTGTCCCAAAAATGAGCTGGATAAGGTTGAGAGGGAGTTTCTGGTGCTGAAGGCAGGAAGCCTGAATCACAGGCAGTACACTTCGCGATTCAATGAGATGGCAAGACTTGTTCCTCATCTGGTTTCTACCGAGGAACGCAGGGTGAAGTTGTACATGGAGGGCTTGCCTCCAAAAGTAAGGATTCACGTCAAGGCTAATGCTCCTAAGACCTTTGACTCCACTGTTGAACTCAGTGGTATTGTATGGGATGATGTGATGGCCGATGAGCCAGTGAAAGAGGAAACCAGGGTGAAGGAGTCTTCCGGGACTAAGAGGGGTCGAATAGACCAACGAAAGACTTCTGGCAAGAAGATCAAGCGAGAGGAAACAGGTCTATGCCGTAAGTGTGGCAAGAGCCACTCTGGGCTGTGCCGTGTGGGCACAAACTTATGTTTCAGATGTGGAAAGGTGGGGCACTTTTCAGCCAACTGTCCCGGTACGATTCGATGCTATAACTGTAATGGGGTTGGACATCTGTCCAAAGATTGCAGGCAACCTCGGGCCGATGCTTCGGGCTCGGGTAAGAAAGAAGAAAAAGGAAAGGAGAAGCAGAAGGCTAAAGCACGAGCCTTTACGATGACAAAGGATGATGCGATTGAGGACCCTGATGTGGTCACAGGTACCTTTTCTATCAACAATATTCCTGCTTCTGTATTGTTTGATTCTGGTGCCAGTATGAGTTTTGTGTCTTCTACTTTCTGTGATGGGTTATCTGGGAAGGTTAAGAAGATAGATCGGGTATTTGATGTAGAGACGGCTATTGGTAAGATGACCAGGGTGACTGAGGCTATTGATGATTGCTATGTTGAGATAGGAGGTCATAGGTTCCCAGTACGATTGTTTCTTATTACCTTAGGAGGATTCGATGTAGTTTTGGGTATGGACTGGTTAGCCAAATATGAGGCTAACATTGTATGTCGACGAAAGATGATATGTTTACGTGCGATGGATGGGAGCTCCGTGACGGTTTATGGTGATAAAGCGATGTATGCGCCTAAAATCATTTCGATGATCAAGGCTGATGTTATGATGAGGCGAGGGTGTGTAGCCTACTTGGCCTACGTGATTGAGGAACGTATGGATATGAGGACGATTGATGATGTTCCCGTGGTGTGTAACTTCCCCGATGTATTCCCTGAGGAATTGCCTGGATTACCACCCGAACGGGAAATTGAGTTCCAGATCGACTTAGTGCCGGGGGCACAACCCGTTGCCAAAGCACCGTACCGTTCAGCTCCAAACGAGATGAAGGAAATGATGACCCAGCTACAAGAACTCCTTGATAAAGGTTTTATACGACCGAGTGTCTCTCCGTGGGGAGCACCGGTGTTGTTCGTTAAGAAGAAAGATGGAAGTATGCGTATGTGTATCGATTACAGGGAACTGAATAAGTTGACCGTAAAGAACAGATATCCTCTACCTAGAATTGATGACTTGTTCAATCAATTGCAAGGTGCAAGCTGGTTCTCAAAGATAGATCTCCGATCCGGTTACCATCAGTTGAAAGTTCGAGAGCAGGATATTCCAAAGACTGCTTTCCGTACGCGTTATGGACATTACGAGGTTCTCGTTATGTCGTTTGGATTGACGAATGCTCCCGCAGCATTTATGGATTTGATGAACAGGGTATGTCGACCGATGCTGGACCGATCGGTGATAGTGTTTATTGACGATATTTTGATTTATTCAAAGAACGAGGGAGACCATGCTTGCCACATACGTGAGGTATTGGAGATCCTGAGGAAAGAGAAACTTTATGCTAAATTCTCCAAATGCGCTTTCTGGTTACGAGAGGTACAGTTTCTGGGTCACGTGGTGAACCCAGAAGGCATTATGGTAGATCCAGCTAAAGTTGAAACGATTATGAAATGGAGCCCTCCGAAGTCACCTACGGAAGTACGCAGTTTTCTTGGTTTGGCCGGTTACTATCGGAGAAGTATTCAGGACTTCTCCAAGATAGCGACGCCACTGACGAAGCTCATGAAGAAAGACGTAAAGTACGAATGGGGTCCAAACCAAGAACAAACGTTTTCAGTGCTAAAGGAGAAACTTACCCAAGCTCCTGTTCTAGCACTGCCGGATGGAAATGATGATCTTGTTGTGTATGCCGACGCATCACGACAAGGGTTGGGATGCGTACTCATGCAAAGGGGAAGGGTAATAGCTTATGCTTCGCGCCAGCTAAAGATTCATGAAGCTAACTACCCGACCCACGATCTTGAACTCGCTGCAGTGGTGTTTGCATTGAAAATATGGAGGCACTACTTGTATGGAGTAAGGAGTACCATCTACACCGACCACAAGAGCTTGAAGTACTTCTTCGAGCAAAAGGATTTGAACATGAGGCAGAGATGATGGCTTGAGCTACTAAAGGATTATGATTGTGATATTCTATATCACCCGTGAAAGGCCAATGTAGTGGCAGATGCCTTGAGTCGCAAGACTGATCATCCTACCATACGAGTAAAATCGTATAGTTTGGTGATAACGCCAGACTTTCTGAATGAGCTCAAGCAGGCGCAACAGGAAGGGTTGAAAGAAGAGCATGTGGGTTTTGAACGTGTCTTCGGGCAAGTCAAGAACTTGGAAGACAATGATCATGGTGTGAAAGTACGATTCGGTCGTATGTGGGTACCCAGAAATGGGGACATTCGGTCGAGGATTCTAGATGAAACCCACAAATCACGTTATTCTGTGCATCCCGGTGCGACAAAGATGTATCAAGATCTTCGAAAAGATTATTGGTGGCCGGGCATGAAGTTTGATGTGATGCAGTATGTGAACAGGTGCCTTACTTGTGCGCAAGTGAAGACTGAACATCAGAAGCCCTACGGATATGTGCAACCCTTAGAGGTACCGGAATGGAAATGGGAACACATCACCATGGATTTCATCACCAAGCTACCGAGGATAGCTAAGCGGCATGATACCATATAGGTGATTGTGGACCGACTGACGAAGAGTACACACTTCCTTCCTATCAGGGAAACGTATACGTCCGAAAGGTTGTCTGAGTTGTTCGTAAAGGAGATTGTGACTCGACATGGAGTTCCTGTCTCCATTGTGTCAGATCGAGATACGAGGTTTACTTCCAGATTCTGGAAGCAGTTTCATGATGCCATGGGAACGAGGTTAAATATCAGTACCGCCTATCACCCTCAGACGGATGGACAGTCAGAAAGGACTATCCAAACGTTGGAGGATATGCTTAGGGCGTGCATTATCGATTTTGGAGGGAGCTGGGATGACCACTTGCCATTGGTGGAGTTTTCTTACAACAACAGCTACCACTCTAGCATCAGAATGCCCCCATATGAGGCGTTGTACGGAAGACGATGTAGAACCCCGGTATGCTGGGGTGAAGTTGGGCAGAAAGAAATGGGAAACAAGGCTGCCGTGATTGATATGGCAGAAAAGCTACGGGTGATAAAAGCACGTATGAAAGCTGCGCAAGATCGCCAAAAGTCTTACGCGGACAAGCGTCGAAGACCGATTGAGTTTGATGTTGGCGATCGAGTGCTGCTGAAAGTATCACCATGGAAGGGTATCATTCGATTCAGAAAGCGAGGGAAGTTGAGTCCGAGGTACATCGGACCGTTTCTGATAAAAGCAAGGGTAGGGAAAGTCGCGTATCGACTGGACCTACCAGAGGAGCTGAACGGGATTCATCCTACCTTCCACGTGTCACATCTTAGGAAGTGCTTGGCAGACGAGCAGGCGCATGTTCCTTTGGATGACATTGAGGTAGATGACCGACTGAACTATATTGAAGAACCGGTTGCCATTGTGGATACGAAGGAAAACCAGCTACGGAATAAAACGGTTCGTCAAGTAAGAGTTCAGTGGAAGCATCGGAAGGGTTCAGACACGACGTGGGAATTGGAAGACGAGATGAGGAAGTTGTATCCACATTTGTTCGATATGTAACGAGGCATGTTTCGGGACGAAACCTATTGTAAGGAGGGGAGACTTGTAACACCCCAATTTTCTAACACAAGTATTTCAATTCTACGTACGAGTAACGGGTAAGTAACTTGCTAGAAAAGGGACGAAAAATGACTGAGTTCAGGTCTCAAAGTCGGGTACTCGAATTTAAGTTCGAATACACTAGTTCTCGAAAACCAAGTATTCGAAATCCACAATTTCGAGTACAAGACACTGCCTATAAATAGTAGTGCCTTGGGAAACGTGCTAACCTTTGTCTGGAAGCACAGTCTCTCGAGTATACGAAGGGGATTTCGAGAACTCCAAGAAACGAGCTTTTGTTCGACCAAACAAAGGAAGAAACGCACGGGATTCTACCAGGAGAATCAGCTACCTTCAAGTAAGTGATTCATATATATAAAGCTGGATTTTTATACAAAAGTTAGGATAGTTATATAAAAAGGGAACTTATGCATAAAGCTCACACCTTTATGCATAAAGTTCGGAACTTTGAGGTTCCAGTGTGTAGATAACACCCTAAGGAACCTAGAACTAGCTTCCCGAAGTCTTAGATGAATTTCTGAGACGTTTAATGATGAAATGATGAGTACACGAAATCAGGTATAGAGGGTACTCGAAATCATACATTGTTATTTCGAATATATTGTTATTTCGAGTACATGACTGTTTCGAATACAAGGATACTTCGTGTACAGGGCATTTCGAGTACAAGGGCCATTTCGTGTACGCATGCTACTTCAAATACACTTAATGATTTCGAGTACAATCCATTTCGTGAACTCCAGGAAATTCGTGTACATGGGTTTCGAATATGGGGTGTGTAATGAACCTCCAGTGTTTCGGATACTTAGCTAAGATCCGAGAACTTGAGTTTATAATGGGGACTAGTTGGTTATGAGGACTTAGAATAATTTCTAAGTCTAAGAATGTGATGTAATGGGATGATGTAATGATGTAGGTTCCTTGAGTCCTAGCTAAGGAGTTCGGCTAAGGAAAACAGGAGTCTACTATCAGGTGAGTTCTAGACGCCCTCTTTTATGTTTGATATTTTGGGCTGACATGCATGCTTATTGTAATGTCTATGATGTTATGTGCTTATGATGATGATGAATGAATGATGATATGCCCTGACTATGTATGCATGTTTATGTGTTAGCATGGTGTATGCATGAAGGTATGCTAAGTATGATGAATGCATGATAAATGAGATATGATGATGAATAACATGACATGATAATGATGCTAGCATATGATATGATGATGACTTTATGATCACATGCTTCATGACGATAACTATGAGAATAGTTATAGGGATATGGCAAGGTCCTAGGTGGCTAGGATGATAGTATGATCCCATGATGTTATGATATGATAACGATGCTAGTATGTTATGATGGTATGATGAAATGATGCTAGTATGTTATGATGGTATGATGAAATGAGGCTAGTATGACATGCCTAAGATGCTATGATTAACCCGATGAATGATGTTATAATACTAGCATGAAATGTATGAGGATTGTAATGAATGACGGTATGATGCTAGTGTATCATGTATGATGAATGAGTGATGTCCCTATACGTGCTATAGGATATGTGAGAATGATGATGCTCCGGTACTTGTACTGGGCGAATATGAATGATGACCTGATTGTATCAGGATACGAACAGCCGATCGGGCTATAAACAGGGGAGTCGATCGGACTATAAACAGGGAGCCGAGCGGGCTATAAACATGAGAGTCGACCGGACTATAAACATGGAGTCGACCGGAGTATAAACAAGAGAGTCGACCGGACTATAAACGTGAGAGTCGACCGGACTATAAACATGGAGTCGACCGGACTATAAACAAGAGAGTCGACCGGACTATAAACATGGAGCCGACCGGGCTATAAACACGGAGCCGATCGGGCTATAAACATGGTAAGAGTCGATCGGACTATAAACATGGTAAGAGTCGATCGGACTATAAACATGGAGCCTTGTGCCGGCATAAGCCCACTGTTCGTATGGTGACAGTGGAACGTAAGACGATGATGGAAATGATGATATGTGCTAAGGTTATGGACTATGTGTATGAAATGATGTTTATTATATGTATGTTTAATGTTGTTTTACGAAAACTAGAACTCACCAGCGTAAGCTGACTTGATTTAGCATGTATGTCAGGTTAAAGCTATGATAAGAGAAGGCATGGAGCTCGGGCATCAATCCAGACGATCCGTTGGTTTTGGCAATTCGATATGATTTTGATACAGACACTTTATTAAATTCTGTTTATCAAACTATGTTTACATTTCCGCTGCATGATTATGAAAGTTTTTAGTTTAAGAGCTATGTGTTATGATGAAAACCAACCTCTGCGAGGTGCCCGGTTTCGGGGGCCTCACAGTAAATCTTATTTTTTAAAACATTTACCATTTTGGTTAACATAAATATTTATAGGTTTATATTCCCATTGGAATTGTAGACACATTGGTTACTTCTACGGGTTGATATGCGAACACTTGTAATGTGTGTGCACTTTACTGAGAATTGTGATGTTACCACTTGTCAAACCACTTGTATTCATCAGTTGGTTTACCCTAATAATAGCACGGTTTGAGATGTTGTTCAAATCTTTTTAGACAATATTTTATTCTGGCAAAATTCTCGTAGAAATGTCATCCCGAAACTTAAAATATCGGGACCTGAAGTCTGGCCTTAATACAATGATCCGGTTGGAAGTAATTCTGGAGTCATAATCTGTATGTTAATGAGAAACCTCGTTTTAGACCTCCCAAATCAAATCAAAGGAGATCTCCAAGATACGTGCATGATATACCGGCGTTTTATGGCATATGAATTTTATGCTGTCGGTGCTTGACTTTTGTGTTGTAATATTGAGTTGTAATGTCATTTTAACTATTAATGTCATTTTGAGTCATTGTATTATTAATAATAATGTGTTTTTTAAAATAAAATAAAACCATGAAATTAAAACAAACATGTTAAACAACAAAATATACAATAGTAAACAAAATATACAATAATAAACATAATTATGTCCCACATGCGGGTCGTCTACTATGGCGTTGAGGATTCCTACGTCAAGATGCAATTGGATTCGGATCAACATCTTCTATATTTAGGGTTTTAGCCAACAATGTGTCATCATCTCATTCTCCAACACTCATCTGCAGATTTAAGTCCAATGAAGGCAGTGGGGATATACCACTAAACCCATGTGCTTCATCTGGACTAAATTGAGGAGCATAATAATTAAAGTCTCTAGGTTGAAATTGGTTGAATAATGGCAACATTGTAGGCTGTGGGGTGTACACATCTTGTTCATTGTTGTGTTCAAACATAATGTTATATTGTATCCCCGCAAAAAAATGACGGGGAAGGAGCACTGGAAAATTCTAAAGCTCATACTTCATAATTTTCATGTTGAACATGTGATGTACCGTCTTGAAAATTGTCATGTTCAACATGTGATGTTCCAGCCTGATAGTTTTCATATTGAACACTAGATGTACAAGCTCCATTTTTGACATGACCAAGTATTCTTTCTCTCCTTCGTAGACTACGTGGTACTGTCTCATCCCCACCTATATTAACATGATCAGTTTGAAGATGTGATGGATAACGCAGACGACTTTCTTCGCTAAGCATTCCCATAACTTGATTCACAGTGTTTTGCAACGATTCAAAGTTCTGTAAATTCAATGTTGATTCCGCTTGCATAAACCCCCTTCTTATTGATAAGTCTGACTTATCCCATCCATCTATCAAAAATAAGACAAAAACTGTCAAAAAAAATGTAATATAATGATACAAATAAAGATGAAAAAATTATAACATAAATGATTATAAACCAAGAATTGTGATCTAGACCCGTGATCTTGTTACCCGGGCTGCATGACCTCTTGTGACTTAGGATTCGTGATATACAAAACCATACGTGACCAGAACCATTGCATGTAATTTGGTTCTACCGTAGGTGTTGCACAACGAACCCCTTGTATTCCGAGTGAGTATTCATCCAGTTCTTTTCAAGCTTGCCAGACCGAGTTAATATGTGCAACTTCATGTGCTCGTTTATGGATAAAATTGTGTCATAACCCTTTGTGGCGTATAAAATTCAACCACATCCCAATTAGTCAACCCCACAAAACGTTAACGTCTTCAAAGGTTATCGTCACTTCACCGATGGACAGATGAAACATGTGTGTTTCAGGACTCTATATTTCAATAAGTGCTTCAAGTAGGCTATGATCCAGGTTCCGATAGATCAAATAAATTACCCCACCAAAACCAACAATGCTAATGTAGCATTTAACATTGTTGGTGATAGGGTTGTTGTTCAGCAACAAAGAAAAACTTTTGATCGGCACGCCTAAACACCAGTTTGGAAGCTCCGTGCTTTTAAATATATCTTGCACCAGGTGTGAGTCTTTAAGTAACAAGGCATCATCAACGATTGGACCTGAATGCAAATCGTAACTCATTTATGATTGATTGTAATTTGGTAAAAAATTTGGGAAGTAGATGCAAACTCACGTAGGTTATAATCTTTTTATGTATGTATGTATGTATCAGCTTTTGTTTTGGAGAAGAAGGAATTGTTTAATATAGTGGTGAGGGTCTATACAAAATTCTTCAATTGCATGGCATTGAAAGCGCCAATATTTATTAATACATGCATCTTTGTCAGTTACCATGCATGTGTTAAATGATTTGCAGGTTTATTGAATTGAAATTGTAGGTAGGTAGGTAGACTTGGTAGTTGGGTGGTTTGTTAATAGTATTTAGTGGGTTCCGCTATTTTGATAGCGGATGTTGTATTGAAATTCGGTGTGTTCCGCTACCTCAAGTAGCGGGTTTTATTATCCATATATCTTTAACTGATTAACAATGATTAAAGCCATTAATGACTTTTGCTACCTCAAGTAGCGGAAGAGGCTTATGTGGGTGTATTAAACAACCATGTCACACTACATCCGCTACTCCAAGTAGCGGATCACCTAGAAACCAACATAACTTGCAAAGCCGCCTATTTTCCATCGCCTATTTACCAACATCGTGCATTTTACAAACCGAGTAACTCGGCTTGGTTCGGATTTATAAAATCGAGCCAAATATTGTGCTCGTTGTGTTGGATTTGTATGCCCAAGTAACGACATCAGTTCGTACTACTATTAAGATAAGATCCGCAAGGGTTGCACTACGAGCAACGAACAACTAGATTTAATTAAAAGTTAATTAAATTGACACAATCACAACTAATAATTATTAGAGGGCAATATCAAAGAGTTGATATTTGAGGGGCAATATTTGTAATTATCAATTAGTTGATAATTATATATTACGTTTATTATTATTTAAATATTAATTGGATTAATATTTATATAATTAAATCTTATTATCTAAGTTTGAAAGATTTAAATTTTAAATAAAAGAGTTCGTTTTATTATTTAAATACAAAATCTTAAATGTTGATATAAATCAAAAGAAAAAAAAACGTAAAGAGGATATATATTGGATTTTTGCCACCTCCCTTTTAATGATTTCCTGATCTGCGCATTTGTTTGGCATCGTGGGGCGTGGGCACCCTACGGTTTTAAAAACCAACGTTTTGAAGGCCACAACAATATAGCACCGATAGCCACATCAAGCGAATTAAATTCGACTGTCAAAGATCAGATTGTGTAACTAGATCTAGCGACTGGGTTCGTTGATATCGTGGTGTCTCGTGTATGTTAGCGGTTTACTCTCGAAAGGTATAATCACTAAACACCCTATGGTTTGTTTATTCTGTTTGGTTTGCATCTGGACTCCTGGTGGGCGATCTGGTTTTGACCGGATTGGTTCGTACGGGTAATGTTTCCGCTGCGTTTAATGATTTAAAATTTTTAAAACCTACGTACGAATCCCAACAGTGGTATGAGAGACGCTTTTGCAAACAATCAGAATAATTTAATTTAATTAAGCAATCCGGTTTTATTTTGTTAAATTTATTTTAACAAAGATTGCTTCCTTTTCGTTTATTAAATATTGTGTTGTTATTGTAAATCAGCCTTTGACATGTGGTTGTGTTGGTTGTGTTTTTTTTTTGTATATATATCTTGTATTTTTGGCTGTTTTGGAAGCCCTTGTAATAGATAGGTTAATTTTAAATTTATTTGTAAATTGTATTTTGAATTTATTTGTAAATTGTAAAATGTAATCTCATCGAGACAAGCCAAGATAGAAGATTGGAAATCAACAGATGGCAAACCCGGAGACAAGATAGAGATCTTGAAGCAAGTGGGAGCATTACAAGATTCAAGGAGTTGATTCTTGGTTTTTGTCCCATTGTGACCCGTTCGGTTTTGTTATTGGCTCTAACAAAACCGAACACTAAAAGGCTTGATTTACATTTATTTTGTTTGTGGTTGTTTATGACATTTAGGATTAAATATTTTGATTTAAATGACAAAACAATCAAAACAATCAAAACAATTTTAAAAGAGTTTTAAAACAAACAACACAATAAAATGACGAGATTTTAAAATAAAGAGTTATTTTAAAAGGATAAAACCAAATATCTCGAAAGGAGATTAATTTCAAACGTATTAATAAAAGAGTTTATTAATAGTTTAAAATAGACTCGCGATCAACAAACACGCTTATTAATATAGGATATTAAAATCAAGCGCATTGTGAGGTAAGAGTTTGTTTAGATCACGAACCTATAAAATTTGGAATTTTATAAAACTCGTATTGTATTAAGCATGCAAATACAACACGATGTGTTTTCGACCCATAAAAGGTAAAACACTAAAATAAATCCCTTAGAAAAATCGATAGGTCTATGCCACCCTAATTTTAGAGCACTAGAAACGATATATCCGAACCCCTTAAGTTCTCTGGCTTAGCCTATTACGAAAGGACTACGGATGTCGGGACAAGGTGATACTGTTTAGTCTAAGCAAGCTAGACCAGTAATCACACATTGCTAATTTTAGGACAACTATCATTTTGCCTTGTAAACTGGATTAACCAATTACAATAAGCGAAACGGGCATATATGGGGTAAAACGTACCGACATGGACATGTCTCGTCCAGATCGACCCCATAATATGAGAATTGTATAGAGATACAATTGGTAACCGTTACCTACCTAAATAATTATATTTCATGAACTGGATTAACCAATCACTGAAGTATAATGAAATATGGATCTCATTCTTCTTAAGTTAAAATGAATTAAAGGGTCAATTTAATTAAGATTTTAACATTGAAAATACTAAAATCCCACTATCCTATTTTGTAGATGTCTACCTCAAACTCAAACACCAACTCCTCTCACTCCAACTATGCTCTAAGGTCCATTCTGGACAAAGAGAAACTCAATGGTTCTAACTTCATTGATTGGCATCGCAACTTGAGAATTGTTCTCAAGGCTGACAAGAAGCAATATGTTCTTGAAAAGGCCATTCCTGATGAACCTCCTGCAAACGCCACTCAGGCTATGAAAAAGGCATGGGAGAAACATGTTGATGACTCTGTAGAAGTGTCATGCCTCATGTTAGCTAGCATGATTCCTGAACTTCTAGAAAAATCTGGAAGATCTCGCAGCTTTTGACATGATCACTCAGCTTAAGGAAATGTTCCAAGAGCAAGCACGTCATGAGCGTTTTGAAACCATGAAATCTCTCATGGGTTGTCAAATGCAAGAGGGGTCATCTGTAAGCACTCATGTGCTGAAAATGAAGAGTTACATTGATCAACTGGAAAGGCTTGGTTTTCCCTTAAGCATTGAGTTAGCTGGGGATATGATCCTCAACTCTCTGCCCAAATCATTTGATCATTTCATTATGAATTATAATATGAATGGTTGGGAAAAGTCCATTACAGAGTTGCATAAGATGCTTAAAACTGCTGAAGTGAACATTCCAAGCAAAACCTCTCCAGTTCTTATGATCAATGAGGGTAGAATCAAGAAGCCAAATAATAAAGGCAAGAACATAAGAGGCAAAGGTAAGGGTAAGGCCAAAGTTGTTGTGCCTAAGCAGCCTTCCAAGAAAATTGAAAAGGATGCCAAATGCTTCCATTGTGAAGAGATGGGTCATTGAAAGAGGAACTGTCCCAAGTACCTTGCTAAGCTGAAGAAGGCAAAGTCCTCTGGGGCTAGCACTTCAGGTATCTTTGTAATAGAACTATATTCTTTTTCCCCTAAGTCATGGGTGTTTGACACCGGATGTGGTTCTTACATTTGTAATAAAATGCAGGGACTAAAGAACGTTAGAGAACTGAAAGATGGCGAGATGGAACTCCATGTTGGCAATGGAGCTCATGTCGCAGTCAAAGCTATTGGAGAGTATGAGATACTGCTGCCAAGTGGTTTTTATTTGAAATTAGACAATGTTTGTTTTGTCCCAAATGTGACTCGAAATATTGTTTCAGTTTCTCGTTTGCATGAACAAGGTTTTGATTATGTTTTTAATGGTAATTACATTTCTGCTTATTTTAATAATATGTTTTATTTTGAGGCGAAGCCTCATAATGGAATATATGAGATTAATGTGAGCAATTCATGCACTACTAGTTCTATGTACACTATGAACACCAAAAGGTTGAAGTCAGACTTTAACCAGTCATATCTATGGCATTTTCGCCTTGGTCACATTAGCAAGAAACGCATGGAAAAACTTCAAACAGATGGGATCGTTGAACCCACCGGGTCTGAAACTTTTGATATATGTGAATCATGCTTAAGTGGCAAGATGACAAAAGCACCTTTCTTAGTAGTTGGTGAAAAGGCCACAGAATTGTTAGGATTAATACATACTGATGTATGTGGTCCTTTCAAGACTATGACTAGAACTGGTAAATGATACTTTATAACTTTCATTGATGACTTCAGTCGATATGGGTATGTCTACCTCATAAGTCATAAACATGAAGCATTTGAAGTGTTTAAAACATTTCAAAAGGAAGTTGAAAATCAGCTTGGTAAAACAATAAAAGCCATTCAATCGGATCGAGGTGGTGAATACCTTAGTTATGAATTCGAAGAGCATCTTAGGCAATGTAGAATTGTTTCACAATTGACTCCTCCTGGAACACCGCAACTCAATGGTGTGTCTGAAAGGAGGAATCGAACCTTATTAGATATGGTTCGATCTATGATGAGTCGCACGAATCTGCCTCACTCTTTCTTGGGATACGCCCTTGAAACCGCTGCTAAACTTGTAAACATTGCTCCAACCAAGAAGGTGGATAAAATACCATATGAGATATGGCATGGTAGTAAACCCAAAACGTCATACTTAAAGGTCTGGGGTTGTGATGCCTATGTGAAACGTGAGACACCCAACAAATGAGAACCCAGAGGCGAAAAGGTAGTTTTCGTCGGATATCCAAAGGAGACTATGGGATACTACTTCTATCAGCCGGATAAAAACAAAGTTGTTATTATGCGTAAAGGAACTTTTCTAGAGAAAGAGTTTCTCGCGAGAAGTCAAGCTGATAATATTGTGGATATGGAAGTAATTCAAGAAACACAACCTGAGGTTGAGACACCAAGTCAACTAAGAGTTGACACAACACCAGTGACTCAGTCAAATATTGAAGAGTCAAGCGTTCGCAGATCTAGTAGAGATCGTAGGGATCCTGACAGATACGGTTTTCTCATTCAAGGAAATGATGTACCAATTTTGGATGGTACAGAACCTACCAATTATAAGACTGCAATTTCAGATTCAGAATCTGATAAATGGCTTGAGGCCATGGGCGCTGAGATGCAATCCATGCATGATAACCAAGTTTGGGACTTGGTTGATCTGCCTCCCAATTGTAAGACAGTAGGAAGCAAATGGGTTTTTAAGAAGAAAACCGACATGGATGGGAATGTGCATACATTTAAAGCTAGACTTGTAGCAAAAGGTTTTACTCAAACTCAAGGTATTGATTATGAGGAAACTTTTTCTCCGGTGGCTATGCTTAAATCAATTAGAATTCTAATTGCCATTTCAGCATATTATGATTATGAAATATGGCAAATGGATGTCAAAACGGCTTTTCTAAATGAACGCCTTACTGAAGATGTCTATATGGCTCAGCCTGAAGGTTTTGTCGATCCTAATAATCCTAATAAAGTATGCAAATTAAAGAAATCCATTTATGGATTGAAACAAGCATCTAGAAGTTGGAATCTTCGTTTTGATGAGAAAATCAAAGAGTTTGGTTTTTTAAAGAACGAAATGAACATTGTGTTTAAATGAAAGCAAGTGGGAGCATTGTGATGTTCTTGATTTTGTATGTAGATGACATACTCCTTATTGGAAATGACATTCCAACCTTGAACGGAGTAAAATCCTGGGTAAGAAAGTGTTTCGCAATGAAGGACCTTGGTGAAGCTGCATACATTCTGGGAATTAAGATCTATAGAGATAGATCAAGGAGGCTTATTGGTTTAAGTCAAAGCACATATATTGATAACGTCATTCGACGCTTTTCAATGCAAGATGCCAAAAGAGGTCTTTTACCTATGCCACATGGGACGATCCTAAACAAGTTGCAATGTCCGGAAACGGAAGACCAAAAAAGAAGGATGGAAAGAGTTCCATATGCTTCTGCAATAGGATCGATCATGTATGCTATGTTGTGCACTAGACCAGATGTCTCATATGCCTTGAGCATGGCGAGCAGATATCAACAGAATCCAGGTGATGCTCACTGGATTGCTGTAAAGAACATTCTGAAGTATCTAAAAAGAACTAAAGACATGTTTCTGATATATGGAGGTACAGATGAGGAGCTCAGTGTAAAGTGTTACACTGATGCTAGTTTTCAAACTGATCGAGATGATTCTCGATCACAGACTGGATTTGTATTCACTCTAAATGGTGGAGCAATAACATGGAAGAGTTCCAAACAAACTGTTGTTGTCCAGTCCACCACAGAGTCAGAATACATTGCAGCATCAGATGCTGCAAAGGAGGCTGCTTGGATGAAGAAGTTCATAGCTGATCTTGGAGTGGTGCCAAGCATTGCAAGACCAATCGAGGTAATGTGTGACAACTCAGGTGCTATTGCTCAAGCGAAGGAACCAAGATCGCATCACAGCACCAAGCATATACTCAGGAAGTTCCATTATATACGGGAAATATTGGAACTAGGAGACATTACCATTAATAAGGTGCATACAGCTCATAATCTAGCAGACCCGTTCACTAAACCTATGCCTCAAGCAAAACATGAGGAGCATGCTAGAAACATAGGTCTTAGATTTGCTAGTGATTGGATATGATTTGTTTTAGTATTTGGATGTTCTTCAACTAAGACAATTGTATTTGAATGATTTTGAATTAAAGAGTTAATTGCTTTATCATCATACTAATTGTGTTCAATTTTTGTACGTTTAATATCCTTGAATATAATTTATTCTAAATGTTCGTGGTCAATCAAATCTATGGGAATAGATGTTGAGTTTGAGACCATTGTGAATGTTGGTTGGTTTCATAGAAGGAAAAGTCCAAAGAGTTGGAGGCCAAATTCACAGATATCCAATAGAGAGTGGATATTGAACGCAACCCGTTTAAAAATTACTTCATGGATCATAGTCATGAGTAGATTTTGAGAATGGCATAATCTTTGTATCCTTAGACCTTAGATGCATATTGAACTTTATTATGCATAAGATTATCTTTTGACATATCTAACACTGCTCTTTGACCAGGCAGTAATAAGGATCTATAGTTGGAGATAATCCGAAACATAGTGAGAGTTATATGCAGTCAACGGGATCTGTTCCTATACTTCGGTAATAGGCTGACGTCTCTGGGCCCCTCGTTTATCAAAGCTAGTAAAATTGCATGGCCATGCTCAAACTGGGAGTTTGATTAAACTAGTTATGATATGGAATCGAGAATAGAAATGGTTGAACACGATATGAGAATGACACATGATCCAGGTCTCATGTTCAACGGGATGTCAATTACAGAAGGATGACTGATTTCATGTCCATTACTGTTACGAATATTTAAGGAAGGTTACTTAAGTTGTTTGTGAATAGTAGACGGCTAAACAACGTCGTATCTTGATGGGATAGTGAGATATAGCTAGATGTCCACCACTGTCTGTACTGACTGAATGGTCGAGACTTGTGCAAGTGGGAGTCTGTTGGATTTGTATGCCCAAGTAACGACATCAGTTCGTACTAGTATTAAGATAAGATCTGCAAGGGTTGCACTACGAGCAACGAACAACTAGATTTAATTAAAAGTTAATTAAATTGACACAATCACAACTAATAATTATTAGAGGGCAATATCAAAGAGTTGATATTTGAGGGGCAATATTTGTAATTATCAATTAGTTGATAATTATATATTACGTTTATTATTATTTAAATATTAATTGGATTAATATTTATATAATTAAATCTTATTATCTAAGTTTGAAAGATTTAAATTTTAAATAAAAGAGTTTGTTTTATTATTTAAATACAAAATCTTAAATGTTGATATATATCAAAAGAAAAAAAAACATAAAAAGGATATATATTGGATTTTTGCCACCTCCCTTTTAATGATTTCCTGATCTGCGCATTTGTTTGGCATCGTGGGGCGTGGGCACCCTACGGTTTTAAAAACCAACGTTTTGAAGGCCACAACAATATAGCACCGATAGCCACATCAAGCGAATTAAATTCGACTGTCAAAGATCAGATTGTGTAACCAGATCTAGCGACTGGGTTCGTTGATATCGTGGTGTCTCGTGTATGTTAGCGGTTTACTCTCGAAAGGTATAATCACTAAACACCCTATGGTTTGTTTATTCTGTTTGGTTTGCATCTAGACTCCTGGTGGGCGATCTGGTTTTGACCAGATCGGTTCGTACGGTTAATGTTTCCGCTGCGTTTAATGATTTAAAATTTTTAAAACCTACGTACGAATCCCAACACGTTGCTCGGCTCGTTTTAAAACAGAGCAGCTCAGCTTGGTTCAGTTTGGCTCGTTTTTAAAATAAAATTTAATATAAATTCAAAATATATATTTAAATTTCAAACTCAATAATTAAAAAGAATAATTTCAACTATATACAAATCCAAAACAAAAATGAAGTTCATAAATTACAAATTGTCATAATAGGAAAACATAAAAAAAAGTTTAATATATTTGAATAATTTATCAATAGCATTATTAATTGGTTCGAATACAACATCATTATTCATCGTCAAAAACTTGTAACATGTTAGTGTTAATAAATAAATTTACAATTACACCTACCCACCCACCCTGTCACAACCCACGCCGCGTGCGGAATCCACGACGCGTGACTATGTGTTCATGTGCCAATGTTGGAGAATAACCAATGATTAACTTTGTTTCATAAAATTAAGTTCATTTAGACAAACATAACATACATATTATACAACGAGTTTATCATAAGATAATTATTATACAATACGATGATTATGTTTACTTTCTAGGTCACAACTATTTCTGCTGTTGATCCTGACCTAGATTGCTTTACTGACGCCCCCGATTACCTGAAACATGTAGATAAAAGTCAACTACGAATGGTTGAGTGAGAATCATAGGTTTTGTTGATTTAAAATGATTGTTCAAACAATGATTTTCATGATGTAGTAATCACAAGTGATCAAACAGGTACTTTGAAATTGAATTTAATTGAGCATGTAAACATCAAACCTAATGATAAATGATCGTCAGTAATGATTGTTAGCTCACATGATGATGTCCAACCCACGGTTGGAGTGATTTGTGATAATGATACTTGTTTTCCCGCATATGATCATACCAGTACTACTAAGGGCTTGATAACTAGTTAATGATATTTATATAAGAATGTGCTCAAATAGCCTCCACATGACCAAAGTTCCCAAGTGATATGCTTGTTTTAATGAGTTGATAAAATATTCATTTGATGATTGTTTATCATGATTTTCCTGATAATACTGATATATGATTTCACAGTAGTTGATAAATGTTTATCATGATTTTCCTCATGATACTGATATATGATTTCACAATAGTTGATAAAATATGTTTTGAAAATGTATCTACATGTTCCACCCCAAGTTTTGGTAA
The DNA here is from genome assembly GCA_009363875.1 of Mikania micrantha. Lineage (NCBI taxonomy): Eukaryota > Viridiplantae > Streptophyta > Magnoliopsida > Asterales > Asteraceae > Mikania > Mikania micrantha. The sequence goes on from CM018698.1 coordinate 48,400,341, forward strand.
ACATTTAAAGAAAAGGGGTTATGAGTCTCACCTGTTTTATTGAAGTGTTTTGATTTTGAGGTATCAAACAAAATCTGAAGAGAATTCTGCAATTCATTAATGTTTTATGAGTTCCTTGTATTTGAATTGGATTATCAGAATATTCCTTGACTTTTGATAACAAGGAATCGTAGTTTAAGTCATCAAGCTGATCTAAATCCTTAATCAGCCTCCTTAAGTTAATATTGCACAAAGTGAGATAAACAAGGAACCTATAATGATTTAGGTTCCTATTAAGGAGTTAATGACTAACTAGATTAATCCCGACATTTTCGGATTAATCAAAGAGATATTGATCGTTGATTATTTCATTAAACAATTTCCTAGATGAATTTCAGGCTTATGAATAGTAAATCCTTGTTATTGATCATTTAGGTATCATGAAACATGAGAATGTGTGATATTAGAATAGGTTTAATAACCATTCTTAATGTACTAATCTGACTGTTATCATAAACATCAGATCGTTATTCCGGTGATTATCTATGCTTGTCATTAGTTTGAAACACTTGGATTTAACCTAGCATTTCAAGAAATGATCAAGACAATCACAATCATTGTTACAATCAAATGGTTTAAACCATTATAACCATTATTGTGGTTTCATGAAAACCGGTCATTACAACGGATCAAAACAAAGATTTAACCGTTAACATACCTTGTTCTTCGTTTCTAACCATTCCTAACCATCAACTAGGCAATAATCCACAACAATAACTATTGTATTATATTCAAAACAAGATTTAATCTAACCACTATCAAACTAGTAAGATAGGTTGAATCAATACCCGATCGGACGGATTTCTCGGATGAAAACGATAATCAGGACTTGTAGAAACGATCCCTAGCTTGATCCTGATGATTTGGTAGCTTCAAAACTGAGATTTGGGGGTTATAATTCGATCTGGTGCATCTAAAAGTCGAAAATATTAACTAGAAATGAGTTCTGATCAAGAAAATCATATTTTTATGTCAGCTGGGTCCGTCGCGTACTGCCAAGAGTGGCAAAGGGGTTCTTGGCGTACCTCCACCGCCTTAGTCAGACCCGATTTTGTTTTCGTGATTCCGGGAGCATACGAACTCCGTTTTACGCACGGTTTTCGCCTACGTTCATATTTTTCGAACTCTTTCCAATGGTTATAATTTCAAGACCTAAAGAGTTCAAAATATCTGATCTCTTATTTAATGTCACCCCCCCAATTTTCAACTAACGGAATCATACCGTTTGGGATGTGACAAACCAGGATCTCAGATCATTAGACATAACAAAGACCTCTATATGATTTTCAAACATACTTTGGTCTAAAACTGTAATATCCAAAGTTCTAACGTTGCGGAAGCGTTTTTAAAACAATAACAAACATAACGGTTTGAAAACTGTAAATTACAAAGCAAGGTCTCAAATGTTCAAATCCAAAACAACAGAAATGTAAATTATGCATGCGACTCGATCTCCTAGTCCATGCTTGCTTGATCTTGTACCTTAACGTCCTGAGAAAACATGTAAATCAAGTCAACACAAAGGTTGGTGCATACACAGGTTTGTTTGACACAAATGTTTGAAACAACTGATTGAAATGAAATGTTTACAGATAACATAATCATACATGCATAGTCATGATAGCTTGTCATTTGTACTATATACATAAGCGGTCGACACCGAAGCTGACTGTTAGAATGTAATTTGCCTTTTCCACTATTGTCTAGCACAAACAATAGTAATGTGAATTGGCTAGTCAAACACTTGCGTAGACCTACAATCTACCAAGTGAGGTTTGTCAAACCTAATAGATCTATTTCCAACTACCACGCTTTGCACTACGGCAAACTAAACGGTTCGATATGTAAGAACTTGTAATTTATATGTTCGCACTTAATGTAAACAGCTAACTCATGCAAGTGATATGTATCTAAAAGCTTTGTTTGCACATGTTTTCTCCCCCAAAACAGTAAAATAAGAAAAGGGGCCGTGTACGCACCTTTGATTGTGAGTAGAATGATCAAACACACGTGCAGTCGTGTAGATAATCCTCTACGAAGAATCTGTGTTTTAACAATAACTTTGTGTTATTCGGGATGTCGTTTTGTGTTTGAAATTACATACGTGTCAACATACGTATGTTAGACTTGTTATAAACGTACATAAGTAAGTACGGGCGACTTTGAAATCGTTTAATAAAATCATATAGTCGTTTATGATTTTATTTAAACAAGTGTAATTATACGCGATCTTGATTTTGGTTAAAAATATAAATTTTATCGTTTTATTTTGTTCGGGATTTCGTTATGGTTCCGACGCAACTTGAATGAATCGAATCGGAGTTACAACGAAGGAGATATGATCAAAATACCAAAAATAATGTTAAAACCCAAAAACTGTTGGGGCCGGGTTCGAACCCGCGACCTCCCTTCCACCGCACACACCCCCTACCATCCCCTCTACTTCTAATTTCGTTAACAGAGTTCATTTCAATTGGTTTTAATCAGTAACTGTGGGGTTCCCCTTTTTTTTACTAAACCGAACCATATGGCTCCAATTGAGACCCGATTCGAAATCAATCAATACTATAACCATAGGGTTTTTGTTCCTATAACTCAATCGAGTATATCCATGGTTCTAATTCAGTCAACGACTCAATTAAGATCCCCATTTCAGTCCCGAACAGAGTCGGGTTTGAACGGCTTGAACCTCGATTCAATTGAACCAAGTTCGAGCTTCTGGGTGTTCAACTCAATAGGGTTTTTCATTCTTGCATCAAAACGAACCTATCTGTGTCATAAAATCAGATTTTTGAACCTTGTTTGTTTAAAATCCCCAAACCCGATTGTCATATAAACCCTAGAATCCAAATTCGTAAAATTCATGATTGTTATATAAAATTGATATAACTTTAGCCTTAGTCGGAACCTTCTGAAAGTTAAGGAACCATTTAATTTGATTTTCAAACTCCTTTTAATGAAAACCCCCAATTCGTTTTGATTAGAAACCCTAGAAATCGAATCATTAAATTCGTGTTCGTTATTTAAAATCATTATAGGGTTATCCTTTACTAGGGCATTTCGAAACTGTGTGTATGATTGGATTTGATTTTCCAATTCGTTTGATTAAAAATCCCTAATACGCCAATAATGATGAACCCTAGAACTTGGATTCATAATATTCGATGTTATAGATCAAAATTAGTATATGATTATCATTAGTCGGCCACTTTAGGTTGTTTAGGAGTAATCACTTACTTGATTCGATGTCGGATTGAAGTAGCTCGATTACAAGCTTGATTTCGGCCGTCTCCCGATCGAATCCTCTAGCCAAAGCTTCTAAGATTGAATTGTCTTGTGATAATTCCTCTAAGAGTGCCGATTGAGAGTTATTAGACTTCAATCGTGTGAATTGAAACCGAATTATGCGAATTCTAGAGTTAATGGCTACGGTTTCATGTTCCTAATCGTAAATTGAGTTTAATTCGACTGTTATGAGATTAAAAACTGATAATAATTGTTAATAATCATCAATATGATGTTTATAGATGTTTAATTCAACTTATAACTGGATGTTAATGTAAAATTTCGAATTTGAGCCTATGAACCTTTCGAATTTTGACTTCAAAAGTCAAAATTATATGTTTCTTGTATTTACAAGCTTAACCCTTGAAATTTTAATGTTTTGTAATTGATTTTGTTCAATTCTAACCCTTCTACTTTGATTTTGTTTAATTTCGTAATGTTTTTGCTAAAGTTTGACTAACGGAGTTAATCTGAAAATGTCGGATTGTCACATTTAACGCTATATTCGACTCAGTGTATTTTGAAATCGGAGCCTCGTTTCGTGATTTCGCTTACACTCATTCTCTTTATTTCAGAGTTATGATTCTAACCTGAAAATTTTGAATTGTCAAAACCCCACCCCACACACACACATACATACATAGGGAGAGGATCAAATGTTAGCTTATATTTATTACGTTAACAGAATAACTACATTTTATTACTTTGGGGCACATACTAAAGTAAATCTAAAGGTATATATATTTTTTTCTTTTTTTTAATTAATGTAGAGTACACTTATATTAATAAAAAATTAAGAAAAAACCTACACATCTAGATTTACTTTAATGAGGGCCCCAAAGTATAATAAGATGTAGTTATTCGGTTATCGCAATAAGGAATGGTTAACATTCGAACCATCCCCTATATATATATATATATATATATATATATATATATATATGGAACGGATCCATTGGTAACTCACTGTAATTGAGAGAATTCAATAACTTAATTTGATTGTTTGTCTAATATAATGAATTTGAAGTGAGTGGTAAATATTAAATCTAAGAAAAATAAGTGCCTGACATTTGTTTAAGTGTATTTTGGACATTTGTTCGGTGTACTTGATTTCACTTAAAAAATTAATGTACCCCCAATTTTATAAACCTTGATAATTTTTATATATGTTATTATTTTTTTATCAAATTTAGACCATTAATTTTGTCACATTTTTATCTTTAATTCAATTATAATCTTGTCAAATTTTTTCAAAGTTTTCGTAATTACAATACTGATGTAACGAGCTGAATTTTTTCAAAGTGTTCGTAATTACACTAATGTAATGAGCTGAATTTTTTCAAAGTATTACACTAATGTAGGAAGTTGTATTTTTTCAAAGTGTTCATAAATACACTAATTCTAATGAACTATAACTTATTATTTTTTTAATAAGAAGTTTTCGGCATTTTTTTTTAAAAAAATAATCTTTAATTCAAATATAGCCCCGTTAATTTTTTTCAAAGTATTCGTAATTATATTGCCGTAACGAGCTGAATTTTTCAAAGTGTTCATAATTACACTGATGTAACGAGCTGTAACTTATTATTTTTTATAATAAGTTTTCGGCATTTTTTCATAAAAAAATTTTTCTTCCATTTTAAAAAAAATCCCCATCAAAAATATTATTCACTTCTAAAAATCCCACACAAGTTTTTTATAGAAATGTTTTTGTTAACTACATAATTAAAAACATAATCTTAGATTAACGTAATTAAAACTTTTTACTTAATGTTATACACTTTATATTTATGTTATAGCTCATTACATTGATGTAAAATATATTAAAGTAATTGCAGTTTTTTACGTAATGTTATACTTTCTATTTAGTTTACATTCATATAACTTTCTATCTTATATTGATATAAATTTATTTAATGAGTAAATTTTTATAATAAAAAATAAGTTTGTAATGTATATTTAAAATGAGGGAAAAGTCTTTGAGAAAGGAGGAAAAATTGTTGTAGTTATTGCTCGTTACGTTTGTATAATTAAGAACGTCTGAAAAAAATTGGTATGACTATAATGGAATTAACAAGAAAAATATGATGATTTTAATATTGTAATTTTTATAAAAAATAACATATTATAAAAAAGTTATAAGTGTATAAAAATTAAGTGAGAAACTTTGATTTAAAAATAGGAAAATTGATGGATATTTAAGTGTTACACTTGTCACTCTCTTATTAAATATGATGTTTGATGTAAAGACAAATGACTAAAATAAACTTTTATATTTAAAAGTAATTAGTGACAGTTGACACCATCTTATTAAATCTACAATTTTTGAACCATTAAATTTGAATTATTGAACCTTGCTCGTGCTTGGCTCGTTTGAAACCGGACCGAGCGTGCTCAGATCATTTAAAACCGAGCAAAATTCGAGCGAGCTTTTTCCAAGCGAGTATCGAACGAGCGAAAAACGACGAACATTTTGGACAATTCTAATAACAAATAAGCCACACTTCATTTCTTGACACAAATTCATTATAATAAAATTAAAAACAATAACCCAAATTTGTAACACCATGCCAACAAAAAAATATAAGTACTTGTTATTACATAAACTTAACGTAATACGTAGAATGATTTTTTGGTAAACATTTAATACAAAATAAATATCTTTAAAAAATAAAGTAAATTAATAAATAATATAATTATATGATTGGTTAATAATAATTGTATAATTTTTTTCAAAAATTAAGAGTTTTCTTTCAATGCACGGTATCATATTTCTCATCCATATTGATATAACCTTAATCGGTAGTGTCGGTGTGGAAGCTTCTTTTGTTTTTGTCTTTTTCTCAAATTCATGCTCATGTTAAATAATAATTATTTCAATAATAAAACACAAATGTTGGATAGTCCAACTGGTTTGTTTGTTGCCATTTGAAGTGAGGTGCCTGGGTTCGAATCCCATTATAATTCTTTTTTTTACCCGACTTAACGATCAAATATGAGAAGGAGAATTATATACATAACAATTAGTAAGGTCGGTGATGACCTGCAGGTTCAATATCTATATATATAATATATTTGTTTTCTGCACATTTACCAAAATGGCTTTGGTTCAACCGGTGTGTGCTCTGGTTCAGTTGGTAGGTGTCGAGGGTTCGAATCTTGAGCATGTTTTTTATAATTTTCTGGACGTTTTTTTTCCCAAACGAGTCGCTTCTCTTTTTTGCCACCACCTGACTCTAATCACCACCATCTGCCATCAACGAAGGTTCCTGGGTTATTTTGGTTGTTTTACTGCTATCACCGTCACTCCTCCGTCTTCATCACTAGACACCACACCTGCCTTCATCACCGGGGGAGCTCTACACCACCTAAGCCATCATCGGCGCACTTCTTTACCACCGCAATTATCAACGTCGTAGCATTCCACTAACTACATCATCACAGCTCCCCAAATATGATTAGAAAGAGCGAAAACCCTGCTCTTTCTCTAAAACTTTGGATCGGAGTGCCCTAAAGTGATGCTTAGATCCGACGAACACGACGTGTAAGAAGCAACCGTAAAACCCTAGAGAAACAAAGAGGGAAATCTCAAGAAAGGGGAGTTTACGTAATGTGATTAAACGTTAGAGTGGGTTTTGTTTCTCTCTGTTTTTTTTTTCTTTTTTTTTGGTTTTGCGTATTTCGTATTAAGTTTTATGTGTTGCCTACGCCGAATATTATAAGGGTTAAGAATTCTAATTTTTACAATTACATGATATTTTAGCTATGTTACGATCGTTTTCGTTTTTTTCACAATTTTTGCAACGATATAAATTATTCATGATTTTCGCATATGATGTCATGACGTGTTTTTTAAATTAGAAAGTTTATCTCTTATATTATATACAATCTGATTTTTCACAATACTTTTCATTTGTTGATTTAAATATATATATATATATAGGGTAAGGAGTAAATGGTAACCATGTTAATTGAGGTAACTTATAAACCCAATTTGATTGGTTGCCTAATTTAATGATTTTGAAATGTGTGGTCCATATTAAATGTGGTAAAAATGATTGGTTGAGATTTCTTTAAGGGTATTTTGGAGATTTGTGAGGTGTATTTAATTTGATTTTTAAAATAAAAGTTTACCCCCCATTTTTTTAAACCTTCATAACTTTTATATACATTATTATTTTTTTTAAAAAATTACACCATTAAATTTGTCACATTTTTATCTTTAATTCAAGTATAGTTTTGTCAAAAAATTTTAAAGTTTTCGAAATTACACTGATGTAACGAGCTGAATTTTTTCAAAGTGTTCCTAATTACACTGATGTAACGAGCTTAGTTTTTTCAAAGTGTTCATAATTACACTGATGTAACGAGCTGTAACTTATTATTTATTTTACGTTACAATTATATAACTTTCTATCTTATTTGATATAAATTTATCTAATTAACTAAATTTTATAATAAAAAATAAGTTTGTAATATATATTTAAGATGAGAGAAAAAAAAAATTTGATGAAAAATTTTGAAAAAAGAGAAAAATTATTGTACTTATGTTTTTTACATTAGTGAAATTACGAACGTCCCGAAAAAAATTTGGCATGACTATAATGAAATTAACGAGAAAAATATGACGAGTTTAATGGTGTAATTTTTATAAAAAATAACATAGTATAAAAAAGTTATAAGTGTATAAAAATCAAGGGGAGAAACTTTAATTTAAAAATAGGAAAATAGATGGTTATTTAAGAGTGTGACACTTGTCACTCTTATATTAAATCTGATTTTTGTAATTAAGACAAAAGACCATAATGCCCTTTTGTATTAAAAATTAATTAGTGACACATGTCACCATTAGATTTAATCTTGGAAATTTGAACCATTGGATTTGAGTTATTGAGTTTTCTCAATTAGAGAGGGTTATTATATGATCATTTCCCTATATATATATATATACGTATATATAATCATGGGTTTTACCGAATGATGGTGGCGTGCTATTCATGAAGAATGTGATCTTGTGCGTATATAATTTATTTTTATATATATTTCAATCTCCAAAACCAACTCAGTGTAATCCAATACATCTCTTTTATATACCTAAGACGCACACACGTCGCCTTATGCGATATCTCTTATATGACATGATGATGTTTTCTATCTACTTTTCACTCTTCATAATCAACCAGTCGTAACTTGATATGTTTCTTTTAGTCGTACAATGACATTACAACACTTGAGTTTTACTCGTGTCACCCCGCCGCAACGCGCGGTCACTTTTCTAGTTCTTAATAAGCATTATTTTGGGACCCTCAACAACACCACTTTCCTCTACCGAAATCGCTTTGATTTGGCACTAGAGACCAAAGCAGAAAGCAAAAAAGGACCAGGCCGGTCAGCAACACAACCGCTAGACGTGACTTTTAGCCTTAACCGAACCACCTTTGAGCTACCGGAGTCATGACGGCGACTCCGCAACCTTTTTCCTGTCATTGCCACGAATAACAACGTCACGGTCGTCGGTCGATCGAATAGGAGTGTCACAGGATCAACCACCAAAACCGCTATCACAACCTTCATCATCGAAATATCCCACCTTATTCACTATTGGTGGACATCGAAAGGGGATGACACCACCACTGTCATTGATAGTAGTGAGGAGGAGAAGGGGAGAATCTTGCGAGATGGCGGTCGTCGTGCATCGATCGGAGCACCGTCGGACAACAGCCGGCAACTACTTTTCTTTTTCTCTCCCGATCGACCACACACTAACAAATACTTTCATTTTACCAACTTCTAAATATTATGTATATCTTATTTTACAACGTTATGTTCATTTTAAATTTCCTTTATTGTAAATGGTTTTCCATAATTAAGCTTTTTAACTTTATATTTTTAGAACTTTAGAAATGTTATTTTAATCCTATCGGGTTGTTCGGGTTTTTTGACATTGAAAATAACCCCGATTACCAAACCATTTAAGTTATTTGTAGTTGGTATTCGGGTTTTGGTAATCGGATTCTTCGAGTTTGTGTTAATCAGTATTCGGGTTACATATACTAAATTTACTTAATTAACGGTCAACCTAAAATTAACACTAAATATTTGAGATGTTATACAATATACGCATACACATACACATACACATACACATAATATAAAACTTATTAAACTATTACTACTATTTTAGTAAACACAACACAGGCGTAAACCCGCCGCGAAGCGCGGCAACGCCTTCTAGTTTGTTCTTAACCATCAAAGGGGAATAATTAAACCGACAGCGTTTGCGTCGGTTTTTATCGTCAATCTTTTGAGTTCAATTCACGGCTTGATCCAAGCATATACGAACAAATCCTTGTATGTAATTTTCTAACTTCAGACAACATCGCTTTAGGTTTATATATTTTGGATTTCAGATTAGAACATATCAATGTATGTTTTCATTTCATTGTCTCCAATGAAACAAATCAACGAGTCAAGAGGAATGATCTTGGTTTTTTTTCTCTTTTGGTTTTTTGTTTTGCAGACACAGTCTCGGGGTAAAAAGGTCATTCCGTTTTAAAGAAATGAAAGTTTGTGAGCACGTGAGCATTTATGCATCATGCTATTTATGTCACTATAGAATTTAACTGAGGCAACAAATCGCTGCTAAAAGATCTTTGTTGTTATAATCAAAACGCTGCTAAAGAGTCGCTGCTGATAGTGTAGTTGTCGTCACTATTGATTGTTTGTTTTTCCTGGTTGACTGTATGACACCGCTATTTTTAGCTCTTGCGTGCATGCATGAATATATTGTGTAGATAGAACTAATTTTAGTTTTTACATTATAAAAGTCACAAGTTCGAGAAGCTTTTTTTTTTTTTTTTTTTTTTGACGGCTTAGCACCCCTTCAAAGTGCAATGAAGGTCACTAACCTAGGCCATGGACCTTCTTGATCACCCATTGACCCCATCCAGGTTAGTAGTTCGAGAAGCTTGTTAAAAAAATATTGCTGTGCATACTTTTCTTTTCAATAATCAAGGCCAATCAACGCGGTTTAGAGCATGAACAACCCCACATCACTTGCAACCACGTAAATAAGATAAGAATTACAAAACTATAGGGACTATAAACGTACCATAGCCCAAACATAAAGGTCTAGATCGTAAATGAAGCAAACCATACCAGATACATTGAACCTGGACATAATCTTTTCACGTCTATAAAAACCCCTGAATCAACGTAATCAAATCAAAATATTTCCTTCTTTAATTCAACCTACACAATCATCAATGGCAGCACGCATCGCGGTTCCGTCGGTACCAAACCACCGGCCGGCGACGAAGACTATTTCGGAGGCGACGACGGAGAAGGAGGAGGTGTTGAGAAGGAGAAACGAGGAGCTGGAGAGAGAACTGAAACGGAGTCTGGAAAGAGAGGAGAAGATGAAGATTGAGTTGCAGAGGACGTGGGATCGGCTGCGTGTGGCGGAGGATGCGGAGGAGCGGCTGTGCTCGCAGCTCGGAGAGCTTGAAGCGGAGGCGGTGGATCAGGCGCGAGCGTACAGAGAGCGTCTGGTGGCGTTGATGGAGCAGCTTTCGGTTGCCCGGAAGATGATTGGATCGGGTTCGGATCAAATATCGTCTATGGATTTGTAAGACCGATATTTTTGATGCGTTGGGAGACGAGAAGATATATATAGAGATTGTAAATTTATAATGTTTGAATGTATGTAGAAATTTTATTAAATTACTTCTTTATGCCACTATGTATCATGGGAGGTCCTGAGAAGGGGGCAAACCCGACCTTCGTTCAGAACCTATTTTTTGAAATGCACAAATTTTTTAAATCGTTTTTAAATTATATATATTTACTTATATCTATAAATACAAAACTAAAAAAACACAAATTTATAATTCGTTAGGGGCCTTTGTTTCTCAGTACTTTCGGGACATCTGAATTCTCAGGACCGTCCTGCTATGTATGTAGATTGATTTTTGTGATTGATAATTAGAGGTATAAATGAAATTGATTTTGACTAGTTTTGGGTTTTTATCGAGTTTTGATCGGTTTTTGGTCGATTCAAAAACTTATAAAGTTAGAACTAATTCTGATAATTCTGGTTTGGTTTCGGTGAGAAAGTAAGCTACCTAGACCAAGAAGTTTAGATATGATATGTTTTCTTCCATGTAGGGTAGTGGGGTTTGATTGTTGAAAATTGAAATGTTTTTGTTTCAGGAAATTCTTAAAATATGCATTTAACCAAAAAATTTTCCTTTGACTTTTACGTATAAGAAATGTTCTCGTAAAAAAATAATGCATAAACGTCCATCAGAGTTTATAGTTATTGGTTCCTGTTAAAACCACGTTTCAATTTTCTATTGGTTGATTTTGTAGGCGGACACGTATGAAATTTTCGGTTTTTTCTCACCCGTAGTGTATAAGGCTATGTGTTATGTATCACCCTCTATCACTTCACGTAGACGTTATATAATCAACCAACAATATCACCCTTATCATTACATATCATTTTTGCATATGTTATCCATCACTGCACGTCATCACCATATTTTCCCATTTTCTTTTTCTTTCACGGGGTGAGCAGCATCACACCTTGACACATCAAGCCATCCTCATGCCCCTGTGTAATAGGGGAAGGGTGCGACCGGAGCCTTTGACGCCTCATTCATGATGCACAACACATAGCCTAATTGTTGAGAGTTGAATTCCAGTATTGAAATAAATTAAGAAAAATTCGCATTTTGTCTACTTTTGCATTAGACCATGGGGTATGTCTATTGGTCCCAACCACTCCACGTAGGCGTCACGTAGGCACCCACTATAACTACTCACTCAACCACTTGTGGTGGAAATGCCCCACCAAGTCATCCACGCCCCCACAAATATCTCCGATTGGTCCAAAATTGAAAACTCAAACGGAGGAGGAGCGTGGCTGTGGCCACGCCCAAGCCATCAACGCCCTAGGGGGCCGGTGTTTCACCCCACATTCACGCCCACCTACGCCCCTCCCACCCGGCATACCACATCGTCTTAAAAGCTTTCAAAATATCCATTTGATAAAAAAATTTCCTTTGGACTTTACGTACAAGAAATGTCCACATAAAAAAATAATGCATAAACGTCCATAGAGTTAATAGGTATTGGTGCGTATTAAAACACGTTTTAATTTTTTATTGGTTAATTTTGAATTTGTTGATTTTGTTGAGTTGAATACCTGTATTTATTGGTGGATTTTGTTTATGGACATGTCGCCCGTAAAAACACGAGCGCCGCCCGTGTATATGCCCAATCATGTCTCACCACGTAGCTGTTGTGGGGCAGACGCCCAGTAAAAAAAAAAGCCGCCTGTTGATTTGAAAACCCGGTCACGGACGTCCCGTCCTTAAACAATATTTTATATTTTTTTCATGGGCGCATTGTACCTCGTGTCCCATACCGTATTCAGGGGCGCTCGAAACTGGTTCACGGGCGTCTCGTCTGCTATTTAGAATATTTGTGCAGGAAAATGAACACGGACGCCGACCAGGTTTCTACGGGCGTCCCGCTTGCTATTTATAGACTTTATGGGCGTCCGATTTTTTGTAATAATTATAAATTTGGTTTTATTTTATAGTGTATCACTTGGATAAAAAGGAAACAACAATTCGAAATTTGTATTTTCAAACAAAATATTATATGAAGTTTACAGTGGTGGTTTGTATGGGTGAGAACTAAGAACTTAAGGATGTTCTATATAATTATGTTTCAGTTGATTGTATTCGACGTGTTTTATGCTTTCCCTCTAGAATCAATAATGAAGAACTGGTTAATTTGATATCATTTTGGTATTCAAAATATCACAACTATTCAAAATTCATCTATGTGACTATGTGAGTTTTCCTTTAATAATAACAATTTTAGATTGAAATATTAATGATGGGAAGTTGTGAACCTTGTATTGATGTGGACGATGCTCAACTCTAGCCTTAATTCTTTTCGTGCATATGAAAATCCAACTAAACCCAATCCAATTCCCTTAACAACAAGGGTTTGAAGTCCTGAATAGAGGTGGCCAACATACTCGGTTTCAAGACCCGACCTCATTCCAGGACCCGAACCGGTTCCTACATGGTAAAGCCCAGAACCGGTTGGTACTCGATAGTACCCGAAAGATAGTACCCGGTTCTTAAGTTTTCCCATCCGACCGGTTAGCACCCGGACCCGAACTGGAACCGGTTCCTACCCCGAACCCGGTTGGAACCGGTTTGGAACCGGTTATAGCCGTTAAAATGGATCTGAACGTTGGAGATCGAATTATAGCCGTTTTTTGATCGTTTGGAACTCGATTATAGCCGCTTTTGACACCCTAAACTAGTATAAATAGGTATTGGGTGGTATGGAATGATCACACAACTCAAAACGCAATTCCGAACGCAAAAAAACGCTCATTATACGTGCTTGTTTAGTCTTCAATCTCCATATCTCGTTTTGGTTTTTCGTTTTCTTGTTTCCTACTATCAAAGTTTCAATACTTCTACATTTCTTTTTGTTATCATGGATGCTTCACATTCTTCGGTCGGTCAAGGTTCCAACACCGAACCAACATTTGTTCGTGTTATTGAACACAATCGGAACCCGGAGATTTGGAGCAATTGGGATTTGGTTGAGCTTAGTGATGGGTCTCTGAAAGCTCGTTGCAAGTTTTGTGGAATATATTTAGGGAAAGAATCGAATTCGAATTTAAAGAAACACATTAACAAACCGTTTTGCAGGGCGTTGAAAAATGATCTCGAGTCCCAACAAACTTAAATGAAATTTCAAGTTGGAATTTTTAATTATGACCTCGATCGGGTTCGGGATCGAATGGCAAAGTTCGTGATTCAAGAGGCGTTGTCGTTTAGCCATTTCGACAACACTCGGTTGACAAACATGATTCGGGAGACACTTCAGCCACGTTAGACCCACGTAAGTCGACAAACTCTTAAACGTTATTTTTTAAAAATGTGGAAAAATGCCAAACAAGAACTAGTTGCATATTTTGAAAATTTAAATACAGGGGTTAACTTAACTAGTGATGTTTGGTCGGCTTCACATAATCTACCCGAATCCTACCTTTGTGTCACCGCTCATTGGGTAGAACCGTCATCATGGGTAATGATGAAACGCACCATTGCTTTTGAACTTTTTCCGTATCCACATACCGGTGACCTTTTATTTCAATTATTAGATTATGTAATAAGGTTGTTTAAGTTAGAAAACAAAATATTTTCAATGGCATTTGATAACGCTTCAAACAATACGACGGCGGTTGATAAATTAAAACTAAAATATTTGTCGATTTGTAATGGTGTATATAATAAATTTAATTGTGCAAGATGGCCTTGGCACTGATGATGTTACAATATTCGTAAACGGTTGTAGACAAATTCTACATGATATTTTAAAAAACAGTAGAAACCGACATATGACATATGTGAAATTTTGTAAAGATACAGACAGGGTTGCTTTGGGTGCAAATTTGGATGTAACTCATAGATGGAATTCCATTTGCCTAATGTTTAAAGTCCTTTACGACCAAAAGATATTTTGCAAAAGTTTCATAATAGTCTTGCCGACCATGGAATGGTCGACGTGTTTTTGGATACTTCTTGTGATAATATCTAATTACTATCTGAATTTCTTGAGGTTTTTAAATCATCAACTACTAAATTATCGGGGCTTATTATCCGACAAGGGCTTTGGTTTTTTTGAAGTTATCTTTAATGATTACAAACTTTAAAAATTTTGAAAATAAAAATGAAATGTTTTCATGTCGTAAATGAAGCAAATCATACCAGATACATTGAACCTGGACATAATCTTTTCACGTCTATAAAAAAACCCTGAATCAACAAAATCAAATCAAAATATTTCCTTCTTTAATTCAACCTACACAATCATCAATGGCAGCACGCATCGCGATTCCGTCTGTACCAAACCACCGGCCGGCGACGAAGACTACTTCGGAGGCGACGACGGAGAAGGAGGATGTGTTGAGAAGGAGAAACGAGGAGCTGGAGAGAGAACTGAAACGGAGCCTGGAAAGAGAGGAGAAGATGAAGATGGAGTTGCAGAGGACGTGGCAGCGGCTGCGTGTGGCGGAGGATGCGGAGGAGCGGCTGTGCTCGCAGCTCGGAGAGCTTGAAGCCGAGGCGGTGGATCAGGCGCATGCGTACAGAGAGCGTCTGGTGGCGTTGATGGGGCAGCTTTCGGTTGCCCGGAAGATGATTGTATCGGATTCGGGTCAAATATCGTCTATGGATTTGTAAACCGATGTTTTTGGTGTGTTGGGAGACGAGAAGATATATATAGAGATTGTAAATTTATAATGTTTGAATGTATGTAGAAATTTTATTAAATTACTTCTTTATGCTACTATGTATATAGATTGATTTTTGTTTCTGATGATCTAATAATTAGACTATTAGAGGTATAAATGAAATTGATCTAATGATTCAACAACTTATAAAGTTAGAACTAATTCTGATAATTCTGGTTTGGTTTCGGTGAGAAAGTAAACTACCTAGACCAAGAAGTTTAGATATGATATGTTTTCTTCCATGTAGGGTAGTGGGGTTTGATTGTTGAAAATTGAAATGTTTTTGTTTCAGAAATTCTTAAAATATGCATTTAACCAAAAAATTTTCCTTTTGAGTTTACGTACAAGAAATGTTCACATAAAAAAATAATGCATAAACGTCCATGGTATTGGTGCCTATTAAAACCACGTTTCAATTTTCTATTGGTTGATTTTGTAGGCGGGCACGTGTATGAAATTTTTGGTTTTTCTCACCCGTAATGTATTTTTTTTTAAACATCGAATGTCTCAATCGTGTGAAACCACTCTTTTCAAGGCATGTCACCAATGTCTAGTTATTAGACCTTCCATGAGCCATCACAACCACCTCAGGAGAAAACTCCACTAGGAAAACCCCCTGACCCCCTTAGATCTCTATTTCGCTGCGGGAAGGATTTTAACCCAAAACCTCCCATTTGAAAGAATCTTGTGGTACTATTGAATCAATGCCTTATTGGTTTATCAAGGTCTAGTTACCTGGACCTCACATGAGCCATCACAACCATCTCTGAAGGAACCCTACTGGAAAAACCTCCTTACTCCAATCATACCCTTTTTTTCCTACGGGAGGGATTTGAATTCAAGACCTTCAATTTAAAAGAATCTTGTGTATCATTGAGGTAATGCCTAATTGGTTCACCCGTTGTGTATAATTGTTGAGAGTTGAATTCCCGTATTGAAATAAATTAGGGAAAATTCCCATTTTGTCTATTTTCGCATTAAAAGTTTTCAAAATATCCATTTGATAAAAAAATTTCCTTGAGTTTTACGTACAAGAAATGTCCACATAAAAAAATAATGCATAAACGTCCAAAGAGTTTATAGGTATTGGTGCCTATTAAAACCACCTTTTAATTTCTATTGGTTGATTTTGTAGGCGGGCACGTGTACGAAACTTTCGTTTTTTTTTTCACCTGTAGTGTATAATTGTTGAGAGTTGAATTCCTGTAATTAAATAAATTTTGGGAAAATTCTCATTTAGTCCATTTTTACTATAAAAGTTACTGTCGCCCGTGAAAACACGAGCACCGTCCGTGTATATGCCCAATCACATCTCACCATGTAGCCGTTGTTGGCGCCGAAGCCCGTAAAAAAAAAGCCACCCGTGGATTTGAAAACCCGGCCACTGGCGCCGGGCCCGTTCTGACAACCATGTCACGAGCGTCACGGTTGTAAACAATATTTTATATTTTTTTCATGAGCACCTTGTACCTCATGTCCCATACTGTATTCACGGGCGCTCTAAACTGGTTTACGGGCGTCCCACCTGCTCTTTAGAATATTTGGGCAGGAAAATGAAAACGAACGCCGACCAGGCTTCTACGGGCGTCCCGCATGCTATTTATAGACTTTATGGGCGTCCAATTTTTTTTAAATAATTATAAATTTGGTTTTATACTTTTATTTTATAGTTTGTCACTTGGATAAAAAAAACTACAATTTGATATTTGTATTTTCAAACAAAATATTATATGGAGTTTACAGTGGTGGTTTATATGGGTGGGAAATAAGAACTTAAGGATATTTTATATGATTATGCTTCAGTTGATTGTATTCGATGTGCTTTATGCTTTCCCTCTAGAATCTGTTATGAAGAACTGGTTGATTAGATTTCATATCGTTTTGGTACACAAGATATCACGACTATGCAAAATTCATCTATGTGAGTTTTCCTTAAATAATAACAATTTTAGATTGAAATATTAATGATGGGAAGTTGTGAACCTTATATTGATGTGGACGATTCTCAACTCTAGCCTTAATTCTTTTCGTGCATATGAAAATCCAACTAAACCCAATCCAATTCCCTTAACATCAAGGGTTTGAATACCTGAATGTAGGAATCTTCCCAGGGATGGCCCAAATTCACTGTGTGGAAAGCTTGTCAAACAGAAACTTTAAAAAAAAAAAAATTAGGGTTACAATAAAGGTGACAATATCAATCTAGTTGCTAGTGGTTAACACGATTCGAGTCGGGTTATATTTATCAAGGATAAAACTAAAAGAGTTATAAAAGAAAATGAGTCAAATGCATCAAAACTTGCCCAAAGTTTACTTTTGAGAAAAAATCTGTTAAACTTCACTTATTTAATTTAATTAATCATCTTAATAGCCTGACCCGAAAATCCGGATAAAAGTATGCTCTACACAAAAGATTTGAATTCTTTTATTTTTGTTGGTCCAATCTTGCAAGTGAGGGTGGTGTGGTCCCAAAATGTGAAGCAGGTTGTCATTTTTTAGACAAAAATTCGGCGGGAAAAATAAATGAATTTTGGCGAGAAAACTACGGGCGTCGCGCCCATGAATAATTAGCCATACAGGCGTCTCGCCCATGGTGGCTCAACATAACGGACGGCGCGTCTGTGATTTTAAATGTTAACGGGCGGTTCGACCGGGATTCTTAAAATTTAGAAAAAGCTTGGGCGGGAAAACTATGGGCGGCGCCGCCCATGGTTTTTGCCCATACGGGCGTAGCGCCCATGGTGGCTCCACATAACGGGCGGCGCGCCTGTGGTTTAAAATGTTTACGGGCGGTCCGATCGAGATTTTTAAAATTTGGAAAAAGCTTGGGCGGGAAAACAATGGGTGGCGCGCCCGTGGTTTAAAATGTTTACAGGCGGTCTGACCAGGATTCTTAAAAATTGGAAAAAGCTTGGGCGGGAAAACTACGAGTGACGCGCCCATGGCTTTTTGCCCATACGGGCGTCGTATTCATGGTGTCTCAACATAACGGGCGGTGCGCCTATGGAGTAAAATGTTTACGGGCGATCCGATCGGGATTCTTAAAAATTAAAAAAAACTTGGGCGGGAACTTTATGGGCGGCGCGCCCATGGTTTTTTACTCATACAGGCGTCACGCTCACGGTGGAGCAAGATAATGGGCGGCACGCCTATGGTTTAAATGGTTTATGAGCAGCCAATCAGTTTTTTACGGGCGACGGCACCCTTAAAGAGATGAGCATATAGACATTTTTGGAACTTTCTTGGTAAAATGGGCAAAATGAGAATAAATTATCATCCCTACGTCATTCCTAATTTCCAATACCCATCCCTTGTTAAAGTATATTTTTTTCTCATATTAGTAAGGATTTGATTATTTACACAATAAATTTTTTTATTTTAATACATCACCGAACCTATATGTATCATATAGATCTATACGAGCCGTATAGTCTTCTCTTACACCCAATGATTTGACAATGATTGGTTACGTATACGTCGTATATAGGACTTATACGATGCATATAGATTTATACGAGAAGTATAGGAGTCCATTTATATCCCTTCTATACTCTCGAATAGACGTATACAAAACGTATAAAAGATGTGGAGAGGGTACGGTGAGTATGTAAATAACGAGACTCATCTATAAAACGTACACACAATATATTTATTGATTTTTTTTTTTCATTTAAGTGTAAAATTTATATTCAAAGACCATCTACTTATCTAGACTCAAATGATTGTTATTTGATACTTTCCTTTTTCTTTTATACATTTTCTTACTTAAATAGAAGTGAGATTTTAACATTCTTTCTCGATCGGTTACTAGTGAGATTTCACATAAAGATATATATCATTAAAATAATCAGCAAATTATTTATCTCTCCTCTTTTTTAGGAAGTGTGTGATTTGAATTATTTTGTATGTGTTCATTTTTTCTTGCAATAATAAAGGTGTCCATCATGTTATAGGAGACAAAACATAGCTTTTTTCCTTCAACATGCTTCACCCTTTCCAAATTCTCTTTAAAATTAAAATTGGGTGTGCCTCCATGTAGACTTATTGCTTCAAATCTTCATCTGTATTTACATTTTTCACGTCATGTTGATGGAGTAGTTGATGGAGTAGTCAATCTATGATTTGTAAGGCCATGTGTATTGAAGCGTAAAGTGAGCATGAGTAAGGCCGGTCACGCTTCCTTCGCGCCCTCCCTCCATTACATAGGGGCGTGAGGGGCATTATGGGTGTTTCGACCGTTGAAAGAAATAAAAAAAATTCAAACTTACCGTTAGAATTTGAATTGTACCGTTGGTCCAAAAATAAATCAAATTTTTTCCTATATAAACCACTCAACCCAATCAAAGAATATTTACCCTCTCCAAAAAATCTTCTATACACTATGGATCCAAACAATTTGTTCTTAACCCATTCATGTATTGTTATCTTCTTCAAGCCGATACAAACAGCCCACACAACCTGAACACGTTTCTAACATTTGCAAATCGGTACCACAACAACCTTTTTCAACCAACCATCACCCACGTTCGAGAACGTTCCCGAAACCCAACCTGAGCCCGACATCGAAGTGGTGCCAGAAACACAACCCGACCCCAATCGGCTGCATTATGGCAAAGGCACAGAAGAAAGGATGTGCCCGAAAAACAACCGAACCGACCATCACTCAATGGACGGAAGTTGAGGAGGTGACACTAGCTCGTGCTTATATCGATGTTTCTGAAGATCCATTCGTTAGTAACAACCAAAAGAGTACGGAATTTTGGAAACGTGCTAGAACTCAGTTTTTGCAAGAAATGGGTCGAAACACCTACCGGACCAACGATACGATTTCCGGAAAATGGTGAGACATACAACTTTAAATCGTGAAATTTAACGGACTATAGATCCAACACCACAACAATCGGAAAAGTGGTGCGAATGACGAGATGGTCATGAACAAGGCGTTGTTGACCTATGCTAGAAGCCATTTTCTCATATCACGATGTGGCAAGTTATGAGAAAATCAACAAAATGGCATCACGTCCCAAAGTTGCAAACACGGAGGAAGACGTCATCGTTCGACAAGTAGACGACCATTCAATCCAACTCCACCGGTGGAAATTTGATCGATTTAAACGAGTCAGATGATGAAGTCGAGATGGACATGCCCCTACCCTTTCCTCAACGTCTTCCCGTTTGATACAATAGAGGAAAATGACCACAAGTATCGTCTTCAACCGACTACAAAGATTGAGACCATCTCGAACTCCTTACAAAAAAAATGTCAACTTACAGGAGCAAAAACAATATAACAATGACATGAAATTGTTATGAAACAATCACTTAATCTGTCGCACTCATGAGATGGCCGAGAAGACGAAGGAGCGGATAATGAAAAAATATAATACGGAGGGATTTTATTCTAATGTTTTTTTTTTTTAATTTTATTATGTAATTTTTTATTTTTAATTTTCTTATTTAATTTAATTTAATTTTTTAATTTTATAGGTCATTTTTAATTTAGTCTTTAATTAAAAAAAATCAAATAATAAAATATTAAATATATGTAAGGTAGTGATGGCGTGAAGTGATAGGGATTGATGATAACACTTGTGGTGATGTCGTGAAGTGATGAGAGAGTGATAGTGTTGATTGTTTATGTGACGCCTACGTGCCGAATATATAGAGTGATAGTGGTGTGACCAATTACACATGGCCCAAGGTTGCCTTCAAGATTTTGAGTTAAATATGTATAAAAAAATAATTAATTAAGGATAATTGTGATAACATTTAACGAAACAAAATTATTATACTAAAATGATCTAAACGAAATTATTATACCAAAATGTTCTAGTTTTATATGGGAGTGGTTATTTGACACACCCAACTTTTTTATTTTAACACCCTCACCAACTTTATACGCATCTTATAGATCTATATGCGGCGTATAGCATCGTGTATAGGTCTATACTCCTCGTAAAGGAGTTCGATCATTAGCACTGGCACCCAATGATTGGTCACCTATAGAGTCGCGTATAGGAGTCCAATCATTAGCACTGACAATTTCTAGCACCCAATGATTGCCCTCTTATACGTGTCGTATAGACCTATAAGATAAATATAGGGGTTTGGGGTGGGTGGGGTTGATGTGTGAATAACAGACCCTTTTATATAGTTAAATGTATCATGACAGAATTTTCAGTATTTTTCAAAAAAAATTGTTGAATTAATCTTCGTAATTCACATGAATTTTTTGGTGAAGTAGTGTACTATGCACAAATGAAATGGAAAATGGTGTGATCAACAGTTGTATTTGGTTTATGAGTGGTGCGTTATTGCCACCAGCGGACTCCAACATCCTCCATGCAGTTCGTGGTTCCCACCAGCGGATCCGTTCTTGAGACTAGCGGATTCAAGGCATTTTGTAAACATGGTTGATGGGGTTAACGGTCGTTTGCATGCGCTACTCACACAAGTGGACCCTAGGGTCTCCGCTTCTCCCACCAGCGGACCCTAGGGTTCCGTCATTCCCACAAACGGATTCAAGTGTACCCTTTTTTTTGTTTGCGAGTGACCTGCAAGGCTGCAACATCCGAACAACTTTTTTTTTGTTTGTGAGTGGACTTGCAGCATGAATGCTTTTGCATGCATTTTAAATATACCAATACACATCATTGCCTTCTTCATCCCATTCCTCATTGCTTGGAAAGTTTTCGGGAATGTTTATAGGCGGGTTTCCAAGAGGGACTAAAGCCAGGTTTACAGGTGTAACCCCTAGGGTTTTCCGTTACAAATTCAAACATTTTAATAGTGATCGATTTATAATAAAATAAAACCGTTCATATTCTTTGAAACGCTTGTGTTCATAAACTTAAATATATAGATAGATTTAATTCATTCAAAAAAAATAATATAATAATAATAATAATAATAATAATAATAATAATAATAATAATAATAATAATAATAATAATAATAATAATAGTAAAAAAATTATTTAAGTCATAAAGTTCTAATAAACTAAACACGCGTAACAATAATCTTAATTACTTACAACCTGTTTATAAAAAATGTATGACATATAAAATTATAAAAGTTGACTTTTAGAAACAAGATTTAGAAAGGTTACAAAATTTTATACAAACTTAGTGACATAGAAGGATCGGAAGTATAAGTTTTAAAACTCAATTATAGCCTTAAGAAAGATTGGGTTGGAATATACAAGCACTGAAACTTGAAGGGTAAAAGATGCCAAAAACCAAAACCCATCTCCATTCTTTCTTTTCTCTAACACAGACCCATGGTTCAAACCTTCTGCAGCCCGTTTTTCTACCCCAAAGCAGTGAAACGCGGTTTACAATTCAATTAAAGGAAAGTAACAGAATTCCCGTTCAATCACAAAGTAATCTGTATGATCAATTCCTAAAATAACAAAGATTAACGCGCAATACACAGCTGTTAAACATCTCAGTGTAGATGCGATCAAATCGATAAAAATAAAAAAATTAAGCGAAACTAATGAATGAGAAATTGTTGCGACTCCTCTCTGAAACCATACACATCAAAAACTCCATCCCAATCACTCTCAATCTTTTGATCAAGCTCCCGACTTCATTTGAACTACGTTGCGGTCGAACTCCATCAATCCGATAACATAACAGGTAAATTCTTATACCATCTTACTCGGTTTTGATTAAGGAGTAAAAGCCCTAACATGTTAAAGGCTAAAAATCATTCAGATCGATCGAATTTGGCTGAGATTTGGCTAGGGTTCGTTGAGTTTGTTCAAACTGATTTGAGAAAACAAAATTTCATGGTTTATATATTTATTCCGGTGATCCCTACAATTACAATCCCAGCTCACTGGTAATGTGAAATCACGTTTAAGCCTTGGAGCCGACGATGGGTTTTTGCACCAATTTTGATTTTGATTTTTTTCTCTTTTCCCAAATTTTGAATCTATAGTTAATTCTCAATTTAACAGAAAAATATAATCATAACAATAAGCTTATTTTTCACACATAATTTGGAAGTTTGACAAATATGATTATTTATTTAAATTAAAAACAAAGGTAGTACAAACATATTACGAAAACTCTTTATATATGTAAAAACTTATATAAAGCCTAGAATATTATTTTATAAATATTTTGAAAATAGTTTTAACATAAAAATATGATTATTTAGACAATACGTCATTTAAAAAAAAAACACATCAATATAATGATAACAAACAAAACTAAATATTTGTATGTAAATAATAAATCATTTTAAATAACAAAGAAAAGTATGTACTATACATAAGTTGGTTTAAATAAATCATTTTATAAAATCAATAATTTTCTTTTAAAACATGTAAACAACAAAAATATAGAATAATTATATATAATTATTCTAAATAATTATATTATTATTTTATATAAAGATTTAAAAACTCTTATGTTTTATTTAAAATATTAATAACCATTATTATTTAAACATAAATATTATTTCAAGGCCTTTGAAATGATAATAATAATAATAATAAATAAATAGGATATTCAACATTCTAATATTTTTATTGTATGAAACTCGTGATATATTGTATAAATTAATAAATAAATATTCTCAAGTTTTCATTCAGACTTAGATGAACCTATTGCCAATTCTAGGCATATTATTCTTAAGTAATCCATAGAATACCATAGACGCAACTAAGTTTAATTATTTCCTACAACAAAATAGGGTGACGTCTGATCGGTTGACTCAAACTCATAATCAAGAACTTTTGTGCAAGCTAGGCAATCAAGTGAGTTTCTTCACACTCCCTTTTACATTTTTGCTTTTGGGATGTTACACATGTCTTATTAAACTTTATTCATTCTACTATTCATTCAATCTATGATGCAAGCCTTAGACCTAGTTAGCTTTATGTGTTAGATGCTAAGCTTATACAATGTGTGATTCAATGTGTGTTGTCAGTCAAGCAATCTAGTATCTAGTAGCCTCAGATGGTTAGATACTATCTTCGCAAAGGCTTTTGCCTTTGTGTGAAAAAGGTAAAAGGTACACCTTGCAAACTTGTTGAATTATAACTGTTAATTTATAGTATGGCCATACTTGAATTAACATATTGTAAGGATACTTGTTTGGACACAAGCTATTGTTATTCATTCATTCATTCAATTTATTCAAACTTGTATTCATGCTGTGCTTATGATACATATCTAATCAGGCTATAGTTTGCATCCTTTTTATACCTATTATTTAAAGTTTGTGTGTGAACTCACCAACTATGCAAATAGTTGACAAACTCTAGTTACATGTGTAACAGGTTAATGGATGCAATGGCGAAGACATAGGATAGGTTTATGCTAGTAGACCTAGTTTTAAATTTAAACTGTAGACTTATTCAGTTATTGTATTTTGGTTTTGTAAACAATGTAATGAATGTTTGATTTAATATGAGTTAATGTTTGTTAAATCTTTAATATTGTTGCATTAACTATTGAAACCTATAAAATAGCACCATGAGCTAATGAACAGTCAAACTCGCGCCCCGACGCATTCCGCCGTCGGTCGGGGTGTGACAGATTGGTATCAGAGCCATGGTTATAGGGATTTAGGTTATTAGAAAATGGTGGCCTAGACTATAACTAAGCTAACCCAAATATGAGTTATCTCGTATTACACTTGTTTGTTTATTACTTGCTTATGTGCTATATATTATATACTTATTCATTATGTGTTATATTTATTCATTATGTGTTATGTTATATTTGTTACCATAGAGGAAAGCCATAGTTGTTAATATGCATTGCTTGCACTAGTTAGGAATGCCTTAGACTAAGTTACTTTATATCATGGGATTACTTAATTTAAGCAATTGCCTTAGTATTTGCTTTTAGGAGAAATCTATTCCAAACTCAAATACATGCAAACAACCTTTAGTTGATATGAATTCAAAAATCACTAGGCTTAATGCCTAATATTATTCCTCAGACAAAAATAGGAATTATGTTATTGATTTTAAGATCCCGTTAGAATTAAAGTTTGTGAGGTGGATATGTACTAACTGGAAGAGTGTAGTACCGGTAGTTAGAATTCCTGTCTAGGAAAGCTATTCGTATAAATCCCCGATGTACTGTGGGACCTGTCTAGCTTTCCTGGGGACTTCTGATGAGAGTACAATCACTTATAGGCCAAAACATATTATATCAAACACCTTACAAACTAAATGAATTCTAATATGTCACCCGATACTCTATTGTGAATACCATTCCTTATGTTTTTAAAACAAGTTCAAACGATTTGCTTATTTATGATTCTATTATCTATTCAATTTTGATTTAAAACCTCGTTAGAAATAAGTTTGTTAAGATGGGCATGTAGTAACTGTAAGGGTGAATACCGGTAGTTGAGACTCCTGTCTAGGAAAATGATTCATAATCCCTGACGAGGGACCAGTCTAGCTTTCCTGGGGATTCTTAATGAGAGTATTTTACCTATAGGCCAAAGCATGTTACATTTTGCAAACAACATTAATTCTAATAAGTCAAAAAGTGTCCAACTTGGATTCTACTCCCTAAAATTTATAATCTGAATCAAAATGATTTCAATACATTGCTTTTACAATTCCAAATCTTATGATATCGTACTAGAGATTAGTGATGGTGATCCATCACTGCATCTCACAAGCTATGATGTCATTTCCTTTGATGAATAATAATACGTGTGTTATGATTCAAGAAAGTTAATAATGTCATACCTAAGATTGTGATGGTGATACATCACTACATCTAAGAGTTATGATGTTATCTTTCTTGGATTAGTAATATATATGTTATGATTCAACAACTCCTTTATATCATACTCAATATTCTATTTTTCTTTTGTTGAATAATATATTTGTTATGGTTCAAAAAAGTTATTAATATCATACTTAAGATTGTAATGATGATACATTATTACATCTAAAGGCAATGGTGTTACCTTTCTTTGGATTTATAATGAATATGTTATGATTCAATACCTCCATGATTCATACTTGAGGATAGTTATGGTGATTCATTACTATTCTCACAGGATATGATATCATCTATCTTTGTTCTATGTTGCCTATGTTATGATTCAAGAAGTTAGTAACATTATATCTAAGAGTTGTGATGGTGATACATTACAATATCAAAAGGTTATGGTGATATTTTTCTTGGGTTAATAATGCCTATGTTTTAAGTTCTTAGACTTACATGATATCATACTTGAGGTTAGTGATGGTGATTCATCACCGTGTCTCACAAGATATGATGTCAATTCTCTTTGATTTATGTTACCTATGTTATGATTCAGGAATTAGTAATATTATACCTAAGATGTGTGATGGTGATTCATCACTACATCTAAATTTCATGGTGTTACTTTTCTTGGATTGATAATGTATATGCTATTGTTTTTAGAACTTCATGATATCATACTTGAGATTAGTGATGGTGATTCATTTCTATGTCTCACATAATTTGGTATCATCTCTCCTTGTTCTGTTTAACTATGTTATGATTTAACTAACATTAAACCTAAGATCAGTGATGGTGATACATCACTAAATCTAAAAGGTTATGGTGTTATTTTTCCTTTATTCATGATGTATATTTTGATTCAAGAAAACAAGTAATATTATACTCAAGAATTATTGATGGTGATTCATCAATAAATATAAAAGGTTATATAATATTACATATTTTAATTATCCAAACTCGTGATAGAAAATTTGATGATATGGTTCTTATGATTAGTGACTTGTCACTACATCTATAAAGTTATTATATCACATACCTTATTTTAACCATGGTGTTTATGTTATGATTTATAAACCCACAAGGATATTATGCCTAATAATTCTAACATGTCATTTGGTATTCAATTATGAAAAATCCTTCTCTATGTTTCAAACAAGTTATAATGATTTTTGCTTTTGTTATTTTAACCAAGAAACATTTATCTCTTATTATATTATGTTTAGATTTCAATAGAATAACATAATGTGGACTTACGAATTGAAGTATGGGTGATTCCATATAAAATTTTAAAACAAGTCCACATTAATCATACTATTAATTTTTAGACAAATCATTCTGTATTCACAACTACTCAAAGATTCAATGATATTATAATTAAGCTTAGTGATAATTAGTTATCACAACTATCAAAGCTTATATTATCAAATAACTGTGTATTCTACATCATTCGTTTATCCAAAAAATCGATCATCTATCAATTCATATTTAAAACCGAGAGATTCCATTGCAAAATTGCAATGTTGAAAACCTCTATAGTCTATACTCATACAATTCTTAAAAGCAAGTCAAAGTCCCCCACACCTATTCAAGCTTGTCTAATGTTTTTGTTAGCCTTGGTAGGCGTTTGGTATGTTATCAAAGTATTAGTAGTGTGGTGGGTTGGCTGCGGTATACCCTATATATAAGCACTAGTAGTACATTGGTAGTAGCACCAAAAGCTTGATCAAGGGTTAGAGTAGTCAATTCAATCTACATTTTCGAGTAAAATATTCTAGTCAAACCAATTGTTACTCAATTACTAATACTTGGTGTGTATTCTTACACCAGGTTAAATCAAAAATGTCAATAATCACACGAATCATGTTAATGATTCTTAAGTGAATTATTTTATATTCATATGTTTAAACAATTACGCCATGATTCAGTGACATCATACTTAAGGTTAATGATAAGTATTTATCACAACCATATAATATTGCATACTAAAGTATTCTATATCATTCGTTTATTCAAAAGTGATCATTTAGCAATTCATACAACTATGAGATTCTATTGCAAGATTGCAATTAGTAGTATCTCTAAACCCATACGATTTATAAAGATAGACAAGTATTCAAACGTAGTTAAGGTTAGGTTAGTCTTGGTAGGTAATTGGAATGCTATCAAAGTATTAGTGATGTGGTGGGTTGGCTGCGGTATACCCTATATATAAGCATCAATAATACATTGATAGTAGTAATGAAAGCTTGATCAAGTATAGGATTTGTCAGTTTAATCTACAATTAGAGTGAACTATTCTTCAGTCAAGAGTAATCGACAAATAAATTATTACTCCTATAGTAATATTTGGGGAATATTTTTATACTAAGTTATTCAAATATTTTTTCCAGTTAATCTCACCATTCGTTGAGTCAACCATCGTTAAATTCAAAACCCTCATATCAAGTAAACTGGTTGTATACAAATCCGGAAACCCGAGTACATTACCAGTACCTATTCGAATTAATGTTCATTATAATTTCAAAGTATTTTAACACAAATTGTGATTTTGAACGCCCCTAAACTATTAATGAGTGGTCTAAATATTGAGACATTATCTTATAACATAAATAATTACATTAAATCAATAACCAAAGGTTAGAAAGAAACAAAACAAGTTGAAAGAAATAATTAACACTCAAGTAAACGATTCAAACTAAATAAATTTCGGGACGAAATTCCCTAAATTAGGGGAGACTGTAACCCCTAGGGTTTTCCGTTACAAATTCAAACATTTTAATCGTGATCGATTTATAATAAAATAAAACCGTTCATATTCTTTGAAACGCTTGTGTTCATAAACTTAAATATATAGATAGATTTAATTCATTCAAAAAAAATAATAATAATATAATAATAATAATAATAATAATAATAATAATAATAATAATAATAATAATAATAATAATAATAATAATAGTAAAAAAATTATTTAAGTCATAAAGTTCTAATAAACTAAACACGCGTAACAATAATCTTAATTACTTGCAACCTGTTTATAAAAAATGTATGACATATAAAATTATAAAAGTTGACTTTTAGAAACAAGATTTAGAAAGGTTACAAAATTTTATACAAACTTAGTGACATAGAAGGATCGGAAGTATAAGTTTTAAAACTCAATTAAAGCCTTAAGAAAGATTGGGTTGGAATATACAAGCACTGAAACTTGAAGGGTAAAAGATGCCAAAAACCAAAACCCATCTCCATTCTTTCTTTTCTCTAACACAGACCCATGGTTCAAACCTTCTGCAGCCTGTTTTTCTACCCCAAAGCAGTGAAACGCGGTTAACAATTCAATTGAAGGAAAGTAACAGAATTCCCGTTCAATCACGAAGTAATCTGTATGATCAATTCCTAAAATAACAAAGATTAACACGCAATACACAGCTGTTAAACATCTCAGTGTAGATGTGATCAAATCGATAAAAATAAAAAAATTAAGCGAAACTAATGAATGAGAAATTGTTGCGACTCCTCTCTATGAGATATAATCATAACAATAAGCTTATTTTTCACACATAATTTGGAAGTTTGACAAATATGATTATTTATTTAAATTAAAAACAAAGGTAGTACAAACATATTACGAAAACTCTTTATATATGTAAAAACTTATTTAAAGCCTAGAATATTATTTTATAAATATTTTGAAAATAGTTTTAACATAAAAATATGATTATTTAGACAATACGTCATTTAAAAAAAAAAACACATCAATATAATGATAACAAACAAAACTAAATATTTGTATGTAAATAATAAATTATTTTAAATAACAAAGAAAAGTATGTACTATACATAAGTTGGTTTAAATAAATCATTTTATAAAATCAATAATTTTCTTTTAAAACATGTAAACAACAAAAATATAGAATAATTATATATAATTATTCTAAATAATTATATTATTATTTTATATAAATATTTAAAAACTCTATGTTTTATTTAAAATATTAATAACCATTATTATTTAAACATAAATATTATTTCAAGGCCTTTGAAATGATAATAATAATAATAAATAAATATGATATTCAACATTCTAATGTTTTTATTGTATGAAACTCGTGATATATTGTATAAATTAATAAATAAATATTCTCAAGTTTTCATTCAGACTTAGATGAACCTATTGCCAATTCTAGGCATATTATTCTTAAGTAATCCATAGAATACCATAGACGCAACTAAGTTTAATTATTTCCTACAAAAAAATAGGGTGACGTCTGATCGGTTGACTCAAACTCATAATCAAGAACTTTTGTGCAAGCTAGGCAATCAAGTGAGTTTCTTCACACTCCATTTTACATTTTTGCTTTTGGGATGTTACACATGTCTTATTAAACTTTATTCATTCTACTATTCATTCAATCTATGATGCAAGCCTTAGACCTAGTTAGCTTTATGTGTTAGATGCTAAGCTTATACAATGTGTGATTCAATGTGTGTTGTCAGTCAAGCAATCTAGTACCTAGTAGCCTAAGATGGTTAGATACTATCTTCGCAAAGGCTTTTGCCTTTGCGTGAAAAAGGTAAAAGGTACACCTAGGAAACTTGTTGAATTATAACTGTTAATTTATAGTATGGCCATACTTGAATTAACATGTTGTAAGGATACTTGTTTGGACACAAGCTATTGTTATTCATTCATTCATTCAATTTATTCAAACCTGTATTCATGCTGTGCTTATGATACATATCTAATCAGGCTATAGTTTGCATCCTTTTTATACCTATTATTTAAAGTTTGTGTGTGAACTCACCAACTATGCAAATAGTTGACAAACTCTATTTTACATGTGTAACAGGTTAATGGATGCAATGGCGAATAGGTTTATGCTAGTAGACCTAGTTTTAAATTTAAACTGTAGACTTATTCAGTTATTGTATTTTGGTTTTGTAAACAATGTAATGAATGTTTGATTTAATATGAGTTAATGTTTGTTAAATCTTTAATATTGTTGCATTAACTATTGAAACCTATAAAATAGCACCATGAGCTAATGAACAGTCAAACTCGTGCCCCGACGCATTCCGCCGTCGGTCGGGATGTGACAACAGGAGGGTTTACAGGCATTTTTACAACCGGGTTTACAAGCGGATGCTGGATGTCTTCCTCATTAGTAGACGTCTCTGATACATTTTGAGGAGATGGTTTTGGAGTTGAAAAAATATTATTTTATTTGTTATACATTTTTTACTACATATGAAAAATAGCAACACTTACCGTGCTTTTATATAACAATAATAATAATTTTTTATTTTATATTCAAATAAAAAAACGTGTAAAACATTTGACATCTATAAAGAAAAATAAAATGTGTAAGCTTGTGTGTGTACTCGTGGTCAAAAAAAAAAATAAAAAAAAAGATGCATGCAGTGCACTGTTGTGTGTGTACTGGTGGTTAAAAAAATAAAAAAAGAAAGCAAAAAAATGTACAATGCATGCATGTAGTGGTGTGTGTGTACAAGTCAAAAAAATAAAAAAAAAACTCATGTGTGTACTAGCAAAAAAATGTGGCATGCATGTAGTGTAATCCCATCACATTAAAAAAAAATCGTGTGTGTGGTGTTTCGGCTAAAAATTAACAAGCTTAAATTTTAGCAAAACCGAATTAGAAAAGTGAGGTATTGTGTTTTACATGCAAATATCTCAAATATATCTAAGTTATGATCAGAATATCCCTGAGGATCCCTAGGGATATTTCAGAATATCAAACAGAAAAATAGCAAGACACACGAGATTTATACGAGGAAAAGCCCTTAATCCCTTAGGATTGCCGGCATAAAAACCTCGAGAGGTGCCAATGGTCGCGCTGCCTAGTTTTATTATCAATAAGTAAGTAAAATACAACGAAAGAGCACAAGTTGATCGATGCTAAGAGTATTTGAGCTTCTGTGTGTATCAGTGTGTTTTCACGTGTCCTATATCATCAATTGTCTCGGTTTATACTATGAAAATACAAACAAACGGTCAACAACGTTCATAAGGTAGTTGCGAATATCTCGACACTTTCCAAACGAAGGAGACTTCTTCAAAATAATGACGTCAATCTCTCTTAGATGCCGCGTCCCAAATTAAATCAGTTGAATCCCTTCTCCGTTATTTATGCTGAGCTGTATAACAACCTGTAATGTCCTGAAATCTCGCAAGCTAGATTAGGAATAAATAGACATAACGGTTTGTCAGATATATATACCGAAATATCCCCAAATATCCTTGATCCTGAAATATTCCGGGTAGAAAATTTAGTGCACAACAATTGCCCCCAAATATCATTGATCCTGAAATATTCCGGGTAGAAAATTTAGTGCACAACAATTGCCCCCAAATATCCTTGATCCTGAAATATTCCGGGTAGAAAATAGCGGTTACTGTTTTGTGTCAGTTTCATGCGCATATAATGATCACATATCTCCTCTTTCAAATCACAAAAATCTTTTTGATCATCTCTTCCGGTAAGTTCTCTGCTCGATATCCTCTGTTTTTTCTTCTTTTCTTTTAGTAAAAATGTCAAACTCTCAGTCTTCATCCGACTCCGATGATTTCTTTGACCAGAATATTTTACCGTATACTGAGCAGAATGTATGTATATTCGATGATGATCACATCGATTCCATGCAACTGTCTCAAGCTTTTCCTGAAGAAACCATATTTCGCCGTTTTGATCCCACTCTCAAAGCTGATCATAGCTCTTCCTCATGGGTTTGTTTTTCTGAATACTCATTTTCTTTAGGTTTATCTTTTCCTTTTCCTCCTTTGATTTCTGAGTTATTTCGCATCACTCGTCTCTGTTATCCCCAATTGATGCCAATGGGTTGGCATTTACTTGTCACTCTTCATAGATTAAACCTGGTTTAAGGATTGGGGTTCCTGAGCTTTCTTATGTTTATCAACTTCGTACCCATGGCTATTCTCGTTTCCTACTCTAAAGGAGAAGTGGTGCTGCTGTTCTAGTTCATGGGATTACTATGAACGAGAAAGAGTGGAGAAATAAGTTTTTCTTTGTCAAAAGTTCAATTTCTGGGGGGAGGTCTCTTCCTATCAGTTGGTTATTGAAGGGTAGGATTTCTAGGTTTATTTGGTCCTAGCGCATTTAGATTTCTGATAGTTAATTTATTTCTCTTATGTATTTTCAGCGCTGAAGTTTGAGTCACTGATTATAGAGAACGAGGATACTGAGCAGAAGATACAATCCCTGCTGCAGATAGAAAAGAAGGAGCGAAAGTTTGGCATAACTTTGAAGGCCGATATCCCTGTTATATCCCCAGCCCAGAGTGCATCTTCCCAACATTCTCAAGCTCAAGTGACATCAGGTATCATTTCTCAAGTTTGTTGGTATTTAGTTAATTCACGGTTCTTATTTTTATTTTCTGTTTTCTAGAACCTGCTTTCGATCTTGAAGATCTTAGTGGTTTTTTAACCATTAAGAATCCCAAGGCGAGGATCATGCACACCCGCTCAACCAAGGCCTCCAAGAAACGCAAGGGTCCTGATGTGATCAATGTGGATGATATCCCTGATTTTCCTGTTGCTGAACTTTTTCAGAAGGTTACTTCTAAGGTTTTCATTTCCTTTGTATTAATTATATCATGAAATATTCCTATTTTGCAGGCGATCCTTAGGATTGCTGGTGACAAGGAAGCCTTTGAGAAACAAATTGAGGATCTTGAGGACCAGAAGAAGATTGTTGTCGCCAAAGCTGACCATTATGAAAAAGAGGTCCAAAAGCTGAAAAAGCTGGTCAAGGATAACGACGCTGCCCATAAGCTGAAGATCAAGGAGATTATTGAGGGCACTAAGAAGTCTGCCGCCATAGCTATCCTCAAGGCAAAGATCTAGATGGCGGAGAAATCAAAGCAGGAGGGATCGGACCTGTGGGATAAGGATCTCGCTAACTGGTTCAAGATCCTGGCCAACTTGGCTGGAGATATGGCGGAAGCTTTTGATGCAGCGGTGAAGAAGACCAGTGTGGTGGAGACTAGCAAGGCAGCGGAGAGTAAGGATATAGGTGCTGGTGCAGGTGGTGCAGTGATGGGCGATGAAGATAGAGTTGACAAGGTCTGAGCCCATCTTGTTTGTGGTTATTTTTATGATATTCTGTCTTTAAACAATATTTATGGTGAAAGTCCCAGTATGGGCAGACAATTTTTAGTTAATTTTAGGATATTTTAGGTGGAGGGACCATGGTTTTCATGGCGAAGCCTAAAATATCCTTAGTACTTGAACTAACATTCTCAGTATATGGGGTGGAGGGATCATGTGTTTTCATGACGAAACCCAATATACTGAGTTTAGATATATAATAGTTAATCTTTTGCTTTATGATTATCTTGTGTTAATATGTTTTTAAGTTTGGAAGATACTTTTGGAGATATTTAGAGATAACTCTTGTTTTGTTGTGGATGTGTATATCTCACTTTATATTCCAATATAGGTTTGAGTTATTTCAAGAATATTTTCAGGATAAAAGGTTATATTGTCTTTAATATTTTGAGCAGCTAATACTGTGTATTCTAGAATGTTTTAAATATATAGATCATAAAAATTTTAATTATTTCAATCAGAATAATGTTCGTCAGTGATTTGTAGTTTCCATTACTCGTTTGATTTTCTCAAAACATTTGTAAAAGTTTTTATTTCAGGATCGGATATATCTAAGTAAAGGATAACTATATAATCAGAAATAAAAACTGTTGTAGAATTTTGAGATGATTAAGAAATAAATACCAACTCCTTGAAAGAGTAGACTCATTCTTGAAGCCTTCATTATCCCTATTAAAATATTGTGTTAGTTACATACCTCAATATCCTCGGGTATGTTATGTGTTCATGTGATATCCCGAATTAGTCTCGAGAATCAACTCCAACTCCTCGATATCCTTAAACAGATGCCATATCTCGAAATATCCTTGAAAGTTAATTCCTGCACACATTTAACAAACAAAAAGGATTGAGACGAGCCCAATATACTGGCGACTATGGCCGATTAGACTGGCGACTAAGGCCGAAGATACTGGCGATAGAGGCCGAAAATACTGGGGACTGAGGCCGGAGAAACTGGCGACAAGGCCGATTATGCTGGCGACTAAGGCCGGGATGCTGGAGACTTGGCCGGAATTCGGTGGATCCCTGGTTATAGTCTTTGAAAATGAAATTGTCAGCCACTCATGCGTGTACTGGTCCCATTATCTTGGATTATAATAGGATATACATGCGCTACTGGCGGGGGTGTATGAACCCTAGTTTGGTTGAGAGACAAAAGTCCCTTGAGTTTTGATTTCAGGTCAAAACTTTTTATTTTTGTGCAACCAGACGTAAAGTCTCTGCATGGGTCTTCTACATAGTTTTGATTTAAGGTCAAAACTTTGCAACCAGACATATAGTCTCTGCGGGGGTCTTGATCAAGTTTTGATTTCAGGTCAAAACTTGGGCTGAGACATATAGTCTCGTATCTTCTCCAGCTATACCTGCAAAAACATAATACTTTTGCAAAGGTAGGCATCAGGAATCCTTTTGTCTCTCTAATGCTTAGGTTAGTATCAAGATAAATTGAGAATATATTAGGATACGAGTGTATGGATATTTGAGAATATAAGAACATTGAGAGATAAACGTGTAAGTTTAAAGAAAAAATATTTTATGGTAATGGAAATCATATAAAGCAAGTTTTAAGATGAATGGCATTCCATGCCCTTGGAACAGGTTCTCCTTCCATAGTGATTAACTTGTACGCTCCCTTTCCTGCTTCAGATTCGATTTTATAAGGTCCTTCCCATTTTGGGGCAATCTTTCCATCCGTTGGGTTGGTGGTATTCTGGAATGCTTTCCTTAAAACCAAATCTCCAACTTGGAATCTTCTGATCCTTATATTCTTATTGTAAGATTTACCCATCTTTTGTTGATAGGTAGCCATCCTTATATTTGCAATATCCCTAATTTCATCGATAGTGTCTATATCCTGAGATAATACTTCATTGTTAGCTTCTATTGTTTGTAAACTTGTTCTTGTAGTAGGGATAATCATCTCAGTTGGGAGTACAGCTTCAGAACCGAATACTAATGAGAATGGTGTTTGACGAGTCGCATTCTTTATGGTTGTCCTATCTGCCCATAGGACAAATGAGAGTTCTTCAGCCCATTTTCCTTTCTTGGATCCCAACATATTTTTGAGATTGTTTATTACGATTTTATTGCTTGATTCTGCCTGACCGTTAACTTGGAGATGTACAGGCGTAGAAGTAATAATTTTTATCCCCAATGCTTCACAGAACTTGGTAGTTCTTTTACCAATGAATTGAGATCCATTGTCGCAAGTAATCTCAGCAGGTATCCCAAATCTGGTCAGGATATTCCTCTTTATGATAGATATTACTTCCTCTTCTCTAACCTGTACGAAAGCCTAAGCTTCAATTCATTTCGAAAAATAGTCGGTCATGGCAAGCATGAATACCTTTCCTCCTGGTGCTTTTGGAAATTTACCTACTATATCCATTCCCCATTTCATGAATGGCCATGATGAGACTATCGGATATAAAGGTTCTGCCGGTTGATGAAGAATATTGCTATGTCTTTGACAGACGTCACATCTTTGGGAATAGGACATTGCATCTTTTCTCATAGTAGGCCAGAAATATGATGTTCTTAGGATTTTCGAAAGTAATGCTCTGCCCTAGTGTGATTCCCACAATTTCCTTCGTGAATATCCTTCATTACTTCGAGACTTTCTGGTTTTCTAAGCACTTTAGATATGGACCAACTACTGATTTCTTATATAGGATATCCCGAATGATTGTGTACCTGGAAACTCTAGCTTTAAAAGCTCTAGGATTTGTTTCATCATCAGGTATTTTTCCCGATTGGAGATAATCCTTGATGGGGATAATCCAGGATATTTCGTGCGTATCAACGTTCTTTGGTACAAGAATTTGATTAGAAACTTCTGTATCTATTGCTGGATTCAGGATATGAAGGATAGGGATATTGATATCATCAGAGGTCCTAAAAGATGATGCGAGGTTTGCTAATGCATCTGCTTCATCATTCTCCTCTCTAGGAACTTGTGTAATATTAAAAGTGTAGAAATATCCCGCTATATCCTTAACTATCTCTAAGTATTTTGCCAATTTGTCCTCTTTAATCATATAAGAACCATTAAACTGGTTTGCTATTAGTAAGGAATCAACAAATACATGAAGATTTCTTATGTTCATATCCCTATCCAATTGGAGTCCTGCTATCAAGGCTTCATATTCAGCTTCGTTATTGGTTGCTTGGAACTCATAACTGATCGATTGGGGTATTATGCCCCCCTGTGGCGATTTTAGTATGATACCTAAACCTGTCCCTCTTATATTCGAGGCTCCATCGGTATGTAAAGTCCATTCACCAGTATCCTCATCCAGGAGTTTGACTTCTGAATCTACTTTTGGTTGAATATCACTGCTAAAATCTGCCACAAAGTCTGCTAATGCTTGAGACTTAATTGTTGTTCTTGGTTCGTAAATTAGATCGTAAGTGCTAAGCTTTACCGACCATTTAGCCATTCTTCCTGACAGCACGAGTTTTCTTAACACATATTTAATTGGGTAATTTGTCTTAATATGTAATCCTATGCGTCTCAAAGTAATGCCTAAGTTTTGTTGAGGCCATGATCAGAGCTAAGATTAACTTTTCGAGGTGAGAATATATAGTCTCAACATCTAATAGGCTTTTACTTACATAGTATACTGGATGTTGTGATCCTTGGTAATCCTTAACTAACACAACACTTACAGTAGTTCGGGATACTGCTAAGTATAGTGATAGTGGCTCACCATCTTCTTATTTCATGAGCAACGGCGGTGAGGATAAGTATTATTTCAAATCCTGTAATGCCTTCTCATGTTCTTCAACCCATTGAAACTTTTTGTTCTTTTTAAGGATATCGTAGAATCCTTTGAATTTCTAAGAAGATCTTGAGATGAATCTGTTTAATGCAGCTATCCTTCCTGTTAATCTTTGTACTTCTTTCACATTTGTTGGGGATTTTAAGTTCAGGATAGCTTGGATTTGTTCTAGGCTGGCCTCTATTCCTCTTTTGGTGACCATATATCCAAAGAACTTTCCTGATCTTACTCCGAAATGATACTTAGAAGGGTTGAGTTTCATATTGTATTGATCCAGGATATCGAATGATTCCTGAAGATCCTGAAGATGATCCTTGGTAATCTTTGATTTGACCACCATATCATCGATATATACTTCCATAGTGTCCCCCAGCTTATCCTTAAACATCATGTTGACAAGCCTCTGATAAGTAGCTCCAACATTCTTTAGTCCAAATGGCATTGCTGTGTAGCAATATATCCCTGTCTCATGAAGGTAGTATCTTCTTGATCTGAAGGCTCCATTTGAATTTGCTGGAATCCTGCCGATGCATCCATGAAAGTTAGCATTTCATGGCCTGCCTTAGCATCTACCATCGAGTCTATGTGTGGTAATGGAAAGGGGTGCTTTGGACAAGCTTTGTTAAGGTCTGTGTAATCTACACAAAATCTCCATTTTCCATTTTTCTTTTGGACCACAATTACGTTAGCTAGCCACCTTGGAAATTTTACTTCCCTAATCATCTTGGCTTTGAGAAGTTTTTCCACTTCCTCTTGGATGATTGTGTTCCTCTCAGGAGCAAATTTCCTTCTCCTTTGCTGGACATGTTTAAAGCTTCTATCTAATCCTAACTTATGTGTGATTACGTCTTAGGATATCCCTGTCATATCCTCGTGCTTCCAAGCAAAGGTAGAAATTCTTGATTTCAGGAAGGAAAGCAGTTTCTCCTCAATATCCTCGGGGATATCAGTTCCTATGAGAACTTTAGTCTCGGGATCCTTGGGATCAAGTAGTACCACTTTTACTTCTTTTTCCCAGGATTTCTGATTATCCCTAAGGTCTCTCTTTGATTGCTATGTCGATGGTGGTTTCGTCGTTGCCTTCATCGAAGATGAATAATACTCCTTAGCTTCCTGCTGGTCGCTGTTGATCTTCACTACTCCCCATGGTGTAGGTAGCTTGACGCACTGATGGTATGTTGAAGGAACCGCTTTCATATAGTGTATCCATGATCTACCTAATATGATATTATAGCAAGACAAAGAATCTATAATACAAAAGCATTGCATAGAATTTACCCCCTCGATATATACTGGTAATATAATTTCCCCAACATTAGCTTTAGCTTCTCCGCTAAATCCAACCAGAAACAAGGATTTGGTGGTTATCTCAGATTCAGGGATATTCATCCTT
The DNA here is from genome assembly GCA_009363875.1 of Mikania micrantha. Classification (NCBI taxonomy): domain Eukaryota; kingdom Viridiplantae; phylum Streptophyta; class Magnoliopsida; order Asterales; family Asteraceae; genus Mikania; species Mikania micrantha. Next base: position 48,440,074 of record CM018698.1, read on the forward strand.
TTGAGCGTCTCCAATTGGATGATGTTCACTGAACTTCCTCCATCTATGAGTATCCTGCGGACATAGTGGTTATCAACATATAAAGTGATTACTAAGAGTTACTGAGCTTCTGTGTGCATCAATGTGTTTTCACGTGTCCTATATCATTCAATTGCCTCGGTTTATATACTATGAAAATACAAACAAACAGTCAACAACGTTCATAAGGCAGTTGCGAATATTTTGGCACTTTCCAAACGTGGGAGACTTGTTCAAAATAATGGCGTCAATCTCTCTTAGATGCCGCGTCCCAAATTAAATCAGTTGAAGCCCCTCTCCGTGATTTATGCTGAGCTGTATAACAACCTGTAATGTCTTGAAATCTCGCAAGCTAGATTAGGAATAAACAGAGATAATGGTTAGTCAGATATATATACCGAAATATACCCAAATATCCCTAAATATCCCTGATCCTGAAATATTCCGGGTAGAAAATTTAGCGCACAACATGTGATACAATGCATATTTAAAATGCATGCAAAAGCACATGCCACAGATCACTCGCAAACAAAAAAAAATGGGGTTACACTTGAATCACTATGTGTGTGTACTATCGGTCAAAATAAAAAGAAAGAAAGAAATGTGTGTGTCGTAAAATGGATATTTAAAATGCATGCTTTTGCATGCATGTTGCGGTCACTCGAAAAAAAAAAGCTGCTACTTGAATCCGCTGGTGGAAGGAGCGGATACCCTAGGGTCTGCTGCTGTGAGTGGCGTATGCAAACCACCGTTATCACCGTCCAACCACGTTAATAGAAACCATGAATCCTCTTGTGACATGGCCGGATTCGCTAGTGAGCTACACGGGCTACATGGAGAATGTTGGAGTCCGCCGGTGGCAATAGCGGACCACCCATAAACCAAAACAACCCGTTGACCACACCGTTTTCCATTTCATTTGTGCACAGTACACTACTTCACCGAAAAATTCGTATGATCAACCAATCGGTTATCGTATGTCTTTTAAGTCAATTATAGTATTTTATAAACAATATTGTTATTAATTTAAGATTTTTTAATAAATGGTTCAAGAATTTAAGTTATCGAGACAGCCTGTCTCATGTCTTGAAAGCTTACAGATCGTAACTACAATCTTTACGAGATGAGCAGGTTAATTAAAAAATTTTCTGTTTAATTTCTTTGCACATTGTTGGTCCTAATTGTAATTTTTTTTGTCATAGTTTGCATAGACCCCCTACGATAGCATAATGGAAAGACTACCTTTCATCTGTCGTAGCGGTGAAGCTAGTTGGACGTGTGAATGCTTTCTCATTCTTTGGGAAGTTGTTGAGCCTCATCACTCTTCTAGAGTTATGAGACAGTTTGGTTTGTTTCAACACATTCCAAACCCAATACCTCTAACAATGGACCAACAACACACGATACATAATTTGAATCGTGGTGGTAAATTAAATAAGGATTGGTTTAAGGCATCATCAACAATATGTGTCTTTTTCGAACCAACGTTTGACTAACACGATTGACGAGAAACACGTTCTGACACCAACTGTTAGTGATGACTACATGGGGTGGTATAGGTCTCGTACCGTCCTCTATATAACCAATCCTGGATCAGAAGAGGTCAATCCGCGGGGATTTCAAAATGACGGTGGTGAATATCAACTTATAATATGTTTATAAAATCTGAGTAATATTTTTTTTGATTTTTTTAAAAGATATTTAATTTATATTTTTTTATTACAGATAGATGACATGGTTCAAATATACCAAAGAAAAGAAAATTCATTAGCGATAATCCTGAAACGCAAAATCAATTTCAACGTATACATAATACTGTTTCACAAGTGATGGGACTTGCATATGAGGGTCATCGTTTGGCATTGCCAAGACACTTGACAACCCAACCTGTTGACTCTCTGGGCAATGAGAATGTATCCCAAGTGGTTCGTAGACGTGGTAGGAGACGTAATACACGTCGTGCCGGCCGAAACAACGAAGATATAGCCGACGAAGCACGACCCTTTGGCTATCAAAATTTTGAAGCGTCAACCTCTCGTTTTCAAAATTTTGAAGTAGGAGGACCATCAAACTTTCAAGATGAACCAAATGACCAAAATATGTTTGCAGGGTGTGTATCACCTTATATACCTACATTCAACAACCCTAATTCACCGGCTGGTTCATATAGTGAGTCTTGTGTGACACCTCAGCACCACATGGATTATATCGTTACTCCAAATGTGGTTCCTACGTATGAACAACAGTAGTCTTCGTTTAATTATTTTGCTGTAGATCTGTCTACGTATGAACAACCACGATACTCAGACGTGTCACCAATACCATTTAATCTGAGTCTGGGTATGATGCCAAGCCAAGAAGACGTAAACGAAAACAATCAACGCCGCAGAAGGCAAACAAGACCACCACCATGCGGTACAGGACACCGGCTTAGCCGTCATGATCATTAGGATTTTTTTATTATATTTGTAATCTATGATGAATTGTAATATATTTGTAATATAATTTTAGTGTTTGATAAAAAACCATCACTTGAACTCCAGTAGCAAAATTTATATTATAGTTAAACAAAAAAAAAAACAAACGATAAATAGTCATTATATATTAAAATTAATAGCATAAAAAACAAAAGCAATCTTGCAACCAAATGAAAATTAAACATAAATATTGCATCAGTGATTCGCATATGGACAATTGGTCCTACGATGTCCTAGTGCCTTACATATATCACATTTATAATTTCGAGGTTCATCGGCATAATGGACATCCATCTCATTTCGGATTCTTCTAGCACGCCTCCTTCCCCGTTGTGCTGTAACTTTTGACGGATCTCCTTGTATTCTCCAACCAGCATCAGACCAAAGAGCCATGTGGCATAGTGGGTAATAATGACCACCATACTATTGTCGATATGTAGACGTGTGGAATCAAACATCGACAATTTCATGTGGCAACCCATCTCTGTGACGCCAAACTGCTATAACATGAGAGCATGGAAATCTTTATGTTTGTCATTTCTGACACGTGCATTTTTTCCTGAAGTATTCAACAGTGTAGTCATTACCACCATCATCGTTGGTTCCCATTCTTGACGAGACCCTGTACCGCGCTTCAAGGTGATCATACAAGAAAACTACGTGATCTTGTGAACGCCTGTCACGGTTATTAAAAACACGCCAAATACGAGGTGGTAAATCTGTGTTGCAATTCTTAGCAATCTCAGCATGCTTTACATATTAAGAAACATCATTCTTAATTGTAAAGTCAATGCATGCTTTAATTGGCAACAAACGAGCATCATGTAAAACGTTATTCATGCTTTCAGAAATGTTTGTCGTTAATGTACCCCAACGACAACGACCGGAATCAAACAGAAGTGTCCACTGCCGTTTTTCAATATTCAACAAATATTGTCATGCCTCCTCATTGATGCTTCTCAACTCCCTTACATATGATACATACTTTCTTATCTGGGTCGTGCTCCCAATAGCCCAACATAGTTTCTTTATGCTGGCGCTCTTAAACCGGTTCATTAAGTTACTTCTAACGTGACGTAGACAAAACGATGATATGCATTTGGTTCCCTCCAATCATCCATATTTGTCATTGCATGGATGATTCCTTTGTGCCGGTTGGATAAAACACAAAAAGGTCTTATTCTGTCATCGGCAACATGATCGCGAAACTGCATCAAAAACCAAGACCAACTCTCAATTGTCTCTTCGTCAACAATCGCGTATGCAACTGGAAGTATGTAGTTTTTTGCGTTCTTTGAAAAAACAATCAACAATTTACTCCGATATGGTCCTTTCAGGTGAGTTTCGTAGATGGATATATGTAGCTGACAAAGATGGAATGCATCAATACACGGCTTGAACGCCCAAAATACATATTTAAAAGTAGCACATTGGGATGCTCCGTGAGGATGATGAAACCACTACACTACTGTCCCATTGTTTCTGCTTTGCAGCTTTCTCAATAATGAAGGTAACTCCATAAAGTTGGTATCCTAGCTACCATGAATATTCGCTATTTCTTTGCTACGACCAAGCCATGCCTTCGAATAAGAAACATCAATGTGTAACGTACCCTTTAGATATGCACGAATTTGTTTTACCAGAGAACTTATATCTGATTGAATTAGTCGGGAGATATGAGCCGCGACATCTTTTGATTTTAGACAACGATTGTTGTTGCGCACCACTGTACCATAACATTTGTGTGTGTCAACCCATTTGGTGAGTTGCCACATGTGTTGGTTCTTTTTTTGTCATGCACTTGCAACCCAACGACATGAAGGGGTGTTTGGAAGTGGATCACTGTATTTTTTACTTCTTGTGTAGCATTTGGCCCGCCACACGTTTGGTCTACTTTCAGAAACAATTATTTCTCTATTGAAAGCAACATTCCATTGACGAATGGCACATACCACCTCCTCATTTGTTTTGAAAAACATATTGTTTCGGGTAAAAATTAATAAGCTTACCTTTTAGCAAAACCGAATTATAAAAGTGGGGTATTGTGTTTTACTATCAAATATATCAAGTATATCAGTTTTGTAATGAGAATATCCCTGAGGATCCCTAGGGATATTTCAGAATATGAAACAGAAAAATAGCCAAACACACGAGATTTATACGAGGAAAAGCCCATAATCCCTTAGGATTGCTGGCATAAAAACCTCGGGAGGTGACCATAGTCACTCTGCCTAATTTATAAATACGAAAATGAGTAAAAGTACAATCTAAGAGCACAATATGATGGATGCTAATAGTGTAAGTGAACTAGTGTAGTTGCCAATAGAGCTCATGTGTCCTATATCAATCAATTGCCTTGGTATTTATACAATGGAATTTACAAATAAAAGATTAACAACGTTCATAGAGCGGCTGCGAATATCTCGGGCACTTTCCAAACGTGGGAGACTTGTTCAAAATAATGGCGTGAAGTCCTCCTTGTTGCCGCGTTCCATGATTAGTTAGTTGGAATTTTTTAAGTATTCCTGTGATTATTGCTGATTCATTAGTGAACCTGTCATTTCCTGAAATCTCGCAAACAGGATTAGGAATAAACAGAGATATCGGTTAGTCAACAATATATCCTTAAATATCCCTGATCCTGAAATATCCGGGGTAAATTTTAGCGCATAATAATTGCCCCCAATTTTTATAGTTAGTGTCTTACAGCTGTAAAAATTTGAATTTTGAATTTAAAATTGAATGGTTTGGAGATTAATGGACGGTTACGATCAAGATAGCGGTTATTGTAGGTGTCAGTTTTCTGTGAATATAATGATCACATATCCTTTCTTTCATTTCACAGATTTCTCTTGATCGTCTTCTCCAGTAAGTTTCTGGTTATTATCCTCTGTTTTTTCTACATTTTTAGTTGATAAAATGTCGAACTTCTCTTCTTTTTCTGAATCCGGGGCGTTTCTCGACCAAAACATTCTACCATATTGTAACATCACTGTACTTTCAGTTGTCCGTACGTCCGTACATCCGTACGATTGTACTGTTACGACTGGAGATTTATTTATTATGAATGATTATGAAATTATTGATTGACATTACTGATATTATCACTGTTACTGGTATACATGATTATAATTTATTATACGCGTAAACCACGGGAAGTTTAGTGGTAATTCAACTAAACAGATCCGTAGTGTTTATCGCAGTTACTTATTATTGATGATGATGGATTAATGGTCTGAGATTGGATTGAGGTTAGAACTGGTAGTTATTTGAGTCTGGTTACTAAACGTAGTCAAGGACCCATGGTCATGGTTTATCGAAATAGCGGTGGGACGGTGGCTAGGGCAGTTGCGACTGACCCTTACATATGCCCTATATATATGCATATTTCGGTCTATCACGGATGTGTCGGTGACTAGGGTTTAGTGGGTTTTGGTTTGGGAAATGATAATATTAAAGATGATTAATAATGAGAATTGATTACGCGATGGTGAGGTTACGGATATCATTTAAACGAGAATATTAATTCAGAAATATTAACTTAATAATGTATTCGCGTGGGTGACGATTCACACGAATATAATTATTAAGAATAATATACTGAAACGATATTCCATAAATAATAAATCAAATCGAAATACGTTACGAGCATCGGATTCGCAAAGGTGACGATCTTTACGAATACGTACGCGAGTAACGCGTTTCGACGAGATAAATTAAATAATATCAAACGATATTAATTTAATAAAAAGAAACTTAAAACGTTTATTAGGAATCACAACTTAAATTAAAATAGAATAATTTAAATTATTAAATAAGTGACTTAACGATAATTAAACGAAAATCGTTTTAAGAAAACAATAATATTTAAATAAAAATCATTTTTTATAAAGATGGAAATTTATCATCTTAATGTTTTAAGGTTAAAATATATTTTACGATTATAATCGAGCATTTTAATGAATTATCGCGATAAAAACGAGACCGGACACGGGGAGGAGACACGCGATATATGGAAGGGATTACCCATCTTCTTCCTCACATTTTACAAACACTCTCTCTCTCTAAATTCTTTCATTTTCGTCACATTCACAACCACCAACTTCTCTCTAGCGTAACTTTTTCGTTCCTTGACGAAATCACGTGATCTCGGAGCCTAAACGACCACAAGATCGAGAGGAACAAGAAGATACAAGAAAATCCGGAGATTTATCACGATTTGCAGGTAAGAATCCCAGTTTACTTTTCGGTTTGGGTTAAAAACCCTATTAGAGCTTAGGACTCATTTTATAAACGAGTATTGTGTATTATATGTGTAAATCGGTGGTGTAGTGAACGAATGGAAACCATGAGAAAACCTGAAAACCCTAGAACGAAATGAAGATGATGATGAACAGCGTGGGCTGTGGGGTGCAGGTCGACGAACCCTTCTGGGGGGCGAACCTGTTCTCAGCCGAACCCTACCTTCGAATGGAATCTTAGGGACGAACCCTGCATGGGTCACGAACCCTGCCAGAATCACCGAACCCTTATAAGACCAGCGAACCCTTGTGGGCGGGAAACATGGTGGCCGAACCGTGTGATAGCCACGAACCCTAGCGAACCATTAGACGAGCCTTCATGGGCCGAACCTTGTTCATTGGTGACCGAACCCTTGGGCCAAGATACTAACAGCGAACCTTATGATGAATCAGGCGAACCTTAGAGTGGCGAACTCTAGGGACCTCGAACCCTTGGTGTTCTAGTCGAACCCTAGCACCTCTAGGAACCTACGAACCCTGTTGTTTCTTCTTGGCCGAACCTTCTCCTTAGGATAAGAGGGTTCGCTGCCCATGGGTGCAATTCAAATTGATTTTATCGAATTTGGAGTTTAAAGGCAATTGGGGAATATGGTTACGCATGTACATATTTACATATAAGTACACGAATTAGATATGCATGGAAAAACCTAACCACCATCTTTTATGAACACATAATTTAGAGTGTGAGACTCTCTTATTGAATGAGATAATTGACGAGGATAAAGTGAACATAAATTTTCTTTAAATTTAAAAGTGGGTTTGACAACATAAATGGTGGTGTAGGTGTGCAACTATGTATGCATGCACTAGGGTTGAATTTATATGGGTTAAAAGGACAATACCTTTACAACTTATACGGTTATGACAAAATTAATTTAAAAGATTATTGTATAGATAGGATAATCAATATTAATGAAGTGGAATTACCTTTATACAATGACAAAGTAATAGAATCTTTAGTGTAACATCTTAACTTAGATAAAATTTAACTAAGTAATAAGTACATGTGATCTTATAATATGAACAAGTAGGGTCACCAAATGTCAATAAAATACTTATGCTCATGAGCACAAATACTTAATACTTACAGATTGTTGAGTTACTCTTGAGTTACCTACGCGAGCGCGCATAATACAAGAACACTTATACTAAGGACTTCAGGTGAGTTCTCATAACCTCCCTTTCTTTTAAACTGTTTTGTTTTAAAACTCGGAGGTGAAGCATGTATACCAAATTCAAATATTGTTTTGATAACTCAAGGTTAATACCTGTTTATCAATATGATATTCACATTTGAAATTATCATTATTATGGGATTATCTCTTATTATTTTATATCCATGTAAACATTGTTATTGACCTAGGTCAATAACAAAGATTACAAGTATTGTCACAAATCCTGAGAATCATCGCTCTTAACTTCGGTTAATTGCTTTGACATCGTGTATTGACACGTGGATGGTTTCCACATCTGTGAAGCATTGCCTTTGACTTCGGTTATTTGCTTTGGCTTCATGTATTGTCACGTGGTTAGCGACCACTCCATGAATCATGTATTTAACTTATGTTAATTACAAAATGATCATGTATAGTCACGAACATTATTGGAGAATATAAATGATGTGATTGGTTGATTTGTTTGTGGATTGATTATCTATCTTTGATTATGATTATTTGAGATTGATTATAACTGATTGATTATGTGATTATGTGATTGTGTATGTGTTTGGTTGTTGAATGGATGGATGTGTGTTGGATTATCTCATACCGGTATTCATATGGATTTTCTCAAGGAAATCATAAGTTTTATACTCGTTTTAAACAAAGCATTTTATAAAACCATCTTAAGCATAAACTTTCAAACTCATTTTACTAAAACATTTTTAAATATAAAAACTTATGATTACTCACCAACTACTTTTGTAGTTGACACTTGATTTCTTACATGTTTCAGGTGATGGAGACAAGTAGGATGAAGAGAGGATCTCTTCTATTTTGGACATCATCATCATATAGGATTCTCGGACTTAGTTAATTAACTAAATTTCTGGCGATTAGAGTTTAGTTAGTTTAACTAAATCTTTTGTGTATTTGATGTATTTGATTCATGACGAACATGATTTTTGTGTAATTAATTTGATGAATGGAATGTTATGTGATGATTTGATTTAGATGCCCACGAGCTTTTGAACAATCTACACATCCCTCGTGGCATCCCGACGTTTCCGCCATCGGTCGGGGTGTTACAGATTGGTATCAGAGCCTGGGTTATAGGGAATTAGGTTACTAGAAATGGCTGACCTAGTCTATAACCGTAGGATACCCTAGTATGAAATAATTTCATACACTAGTTAGTATATTCAGGATTTCATGCTTATGTGTTTATTACATGTTAACTGAACTCCTGTTATACATCTGATATATGTATGCTGCTTATAAATTTCTTGCTTATGTGTGCCCTAATGATTCGATAAGGACATGCACGTGGTGTATCGTAAAGGTGGTGGGACGTTGGCTAGGGCAGTTGCGACTGACCCTTACATATGCCCTATATATATACCATTTACGGTACATTGGGTGGATGTCAGTATTGAAGAATGTGGGAACTACCCGTTTGGGAAATTACCTGCTTAAGAAATTAAATGCTTAGGAATTATCTGCTTTAGGAATTATTTGTTTTATCTATAAACTCCAGACAAGGACACACTCGTGGTATACTACAAAGGTGGTGGGACGGTGGCTGGGGCAGTTGCGACTGACCCCTACATATGCCCTATACATATACCATTTGTAGTATATTAGGGGTCTGTCAGTGTCAGGAACTTAGGATATTACTAGGAATTTTTGTGAGATGGATGTTGATGGTCTGTTGGTTAAGGTTGGTTTGGAATGACACTTTGGATGATCACACTTGATAAACACTTATAAATTCACTTATAAAAACATACGGATTGGACACGTAGGGTGCATAGGATTAATGAACGATATGAGCGATTAGTGATGAAATATGGACTTGGGTGATGATATAGACACTTGATGATGATATAAACGCATAGTGATGATACTAACACTTAGTGATGGTATGGACACTTGATGAAAATAAACTATAGGGAGGATATGAACACTTAGTGACAATAAGAGCACTTCGTGATGATATGAACCCTTAATGATGATTATCTACATTGGGATTGATATGGATTTTAGTGAACTTATACAATTGGGGGAAACTTAATGTCAGGTGAACTTAGACATTAGGTGAACTTAGAAATAGGCAAGCCTACATGTCAGGTGAACTTAGACATTAGGCAACCTTAATTGTCCAAGGACACTAATGATCACTTCACTCAAAAAATTATCCTATTTAAGATAAGGTTTGTGAAGTGAGATTATGGTGAAATACATGACACACTCTACACACTAGCAAGGACATAATCGTGGTGCAATGGAACGGTGGTGGGACGGTGTAGGGGAGATTGCGATCTACCTCTGCATATGCCCTATATATAAGCTTGTTGCATTGCATTGGGAGGTTGTCAGTGTTAGTATAGAGTGAGGAATGTATAGGACCTAGGAAATAGTTAGTTAACACTAGTTATGACCAACTAGGACACTTAGAATAATAATAGGAAATTATAAACCTTTTTGAGTTTAATGACTGATAGGAGAGAAATATAGTTCCTATATGTAATCCTAATTGTCTAATGAACTCATTTAAACATTGTTTGTATGACTTACGTTGTAAACGGTAGTAACATGTTTCTAATTCCTTCAGAAACATGCCGCCTCGCCGTCACAACGGAGATGATACGAACGCAGAGGATGCTAACGGTAATGCCAACTCTGGCATGCAAGAGTTAGCTAACCTCATCACTGGGTTGGTGAACCAGTTGACTCAGGCCAACCAAAACATCAACCAGAACCGAGGTGGTGCAAACCAGACAACTTGCACATTCAAACACTTCAATTCCTGCAACCCCCTGAAATTCACGGGTGCTGAGTCGGCCACTGGTCTGCTGCAGTGGTTCGAGAGTATGGAGAACACCTTCATCAACAGCGAATGTCCCGAGAACTTGAAAGTTCGCTATGCCACAAGTGTTTTCCAAAAGAGAGCACTAACATGGTGGAATGGGGAAAAGCGAACTAGGGGAGTGGATGCTGCCTTAGCACTGACATGGACAGATGTCAAGAACTTGATGACCACTGAATTCTGTCCTAGGAGCGAGATGAGGAAGCTCGAGACTGAATTCTGGGAGCTCAAACAGGATAGTGGCGAGAATGTCATCTATAATACTCAGTTTCATGAGTATAGTCTACTGGTGCCTCATATAGTGACACCCTTGGATAGGGCGATCGAGAAGTATATCGGCGGATTGCCGGTACAGATTCAGGACACAGTCTATGGGAGCAATCCCAAAACACTGGAGGCTGCGATCCGTTTATCTGCAACTCTCACTGATAATCACGTGAAGAATGGAACACTTACTCGGAAGGGACACAAGAAGACTGACACCAAGACTACTGCAAAGGAAGTCAAAACTGAAGTCAAGTCTGAAGCCGCTAGTTCATCGAAGAGCAACAACAAGAAAAGGAAGACCAGAAACTTCATGGTCACTACTCCTGCTGCCAAATCTGCGCAGCAATCCTCAAACAACTCCACTGCCAGAAATTACACTGGGAACACTCCCCAATGTAACACTTGCAGATATCATCATGTCCCTAACTTGCCGTGTCGCGTTTGCAACAACTGTGGCAAGTTTGGGCACTATGCAAACGTTTGTCGGAGTGCACCGCAAGCACAAAGGATGCAACAAGCACCGCTTGCACTACCAGCTCCTCAAACTCAACCTATTCCGGCTGTACCCATTCGCCAGGTACCTCAAGCACAGGCAAGAGCCTGTTATGAATGTGGTGAAGTGGGTCACTTCAGAAATCAGTGCCCAAAGTTGACTGGAAATAATCAGAGGGTGGCAAGAGGCCGGGCTTTTCAACTGAATGCTCCAGCTGCTCAAGCCAACCAGGATGTGGTCAACGGTACATTTCTGATCAACAACTCTTATGCATCTGTCTTATTTGATTCTGGTGCTGATAGGAGTTTTGTTTCATATGATTTCGAATGCTTGCTTGGTAGAACACGTACATATTTAGATAAACCGTTTAACGTGGAAGTGGCTGACGGAAACACTATTGATATTGACACTATTATCATTGGATGTACTGTGAACTTAAATGATCACGTTTTCCCAATTGATCTTATACCTATGCATCTTGGTAGCTTTGATGTTATCATAGGCATGGATTGGTTAGCCACTCACAAAGCGGAGATTGTATGCCATGAGAAATATATACGTATTCCCTTACCTTCGGGTGAAACTTTGAGAATATTTGGAGAAACTGCTAGTAAAGGTCTTAAGCTAATGTCTTGCACTAAAGCACACAAGTACCTTAGGAAGAAATGTATAGCATTCTTAGCTCATATTGTGGAAAAGAAAGAGAAAGGAAAGAAGATTGAAGATGTTCCAGTGATACGAGATTTTCCAGAAGTCTTCCCAGACGATTTACCGGGTCTTCCACCAGAACGTCAAGTTGAGTTCCGAATCGACTTAGTACCTGGTGCGAACCCAGTCGCCAAAGCTCCCTACAGACTTGCGCCCTCAGAGTTGCAAGAATTGGCGAGTCAACTGCAAGAACTTACCGATAAAGGGTTCATTCGCCCGAGCCATTCGCCATGGGGTGCACCGGTCCTGTTTGTCAAGAAGAAGGACGGGTCATTCCGAATGTGCATCGACTACCGCGAGTTGAACAAACTCACAATCAAGAATCGATATCCACTGCCGCGTATCGATGATCTCTTCGATCAGCTTCAAGGTTCGGCATGGTTTTCAAAGATCGATCTTAGGTCTGGGTATCATCAGCTTCGTGTACATGATGATGATATTCCCAAGACTGCTTTCAGAACCAGATATGGCCACTATGAATTTTTGGTAATGCCTTTCGGCCTTACCAATGCACCTGCGGTTTTCATGGATCTCATGAACCGGGTTTGCAGGCCATACTTGGATAAATTCGTAATTGTATTCATAGATGATATTCTGATCTACTCAAAGACTAAGGAAGAACACGAGAAACACCTTAAGTTGGTTTTGGAGATCCTAAGAGAGGAGCGACTGTATGCCAAATTCTCTAAATGTGAATTTTGGCTTAAGGAAGTTCAATTTCTGGGACACATAGTCAACGAATACGGTGTTCACGTGGATCCTGCAAAGATTGATGCTGTGAAGAATTGGAGTACACCGAAGACACCGACGGAGATTCGATCGTTTCTTGGACTTGCCGGTTATTATCGGCTGTTCATATCGAATTTCTCCAGGATTGCTGTCCCTCTCACTGCTTTGACTCAGAAGAATAGGCCATACGAGTGGGGACCAAAGCAAGAAGAGGCATTTCAGACCTTGAAGCAGAAACTTTGTGATGCTCCTGTCTTGACACTGCCTGATGGAAATGATGATTTTGTGGTTTATTGTGATGCATCCAACTTAGGTCTCGGTTGTGTTCTCATGCAACGGGGAAAGGTTGTGGCTTATGCATCAAGACAATTGAAGATTCACGAAAAGAACTACACCACACACGACTTGGAACTTGGTGCAGTCGTGTTTGCTTTGAAGATATGGAGACACTATCTTTATGGCACTAAGTGTGTAGTGTTCACTGATCATAAAAGCTTGCAACATATTCTCAATCAGAAAGAACTCAATATGAGACAACGGAGATGGGTTGAACTGTTGAATGATTATGACTGTGAAATTCGCTACCATCCTGGTAAGGCGAATGTAGTAGCAGACGCGCTTAGTTGCAAGAGTCAAGTTCAAATCCATAGTGTCCGAGTGCACAATAACCTCCGTAATGATATTCTCACAGCCCAACAACACTCATTGGCTCAAGATGACTTGAAAAATGAGATGTCTTGCGGGGCTGAAATACTGTTGGAAACTAAGGATGATGGTTTGATGTATTACCTGAACCGGTTGTGGATACCGAACCGGGGTAATCTTAGGATGGTGATTATGAATGAAGCTCATAAGTCTCGTTACTCAGTCCATCCAGGTTCTGACAAGATGTATCAAGACCTTAGGGGCTTGTACTGGTGGCCTGGAATGAAGAAGGATATTGCTGAGTATGTGTCTAAGTGTCTTAACTGTGCTAAGGTCAAGGCAGAACATCAGCGACCTTCTGGATTGTTATTACAACCAGAAATACCAATGTGGAAGTGAGAGAATATCTCCATGGATTTCATTACTAAACTCCCACGGACCGCGAACGGTAAAGATAGTATCTGGATAATTGTTGATAGATTGACCAAGTCGGCTCATTTCTTACCGATACGCGAAACTTACCCTGTGCGGAAGTTAGCTCGTATTTACATTGATGAAATCGTTAGCCGACATGGTATTCCCTTGAGTATAATATCGGATCGTGATGCTCGTTTCACGGCACGATTTTGGGAATCACTTCATGAAGCTTTTGGAACAAGACTGGATCTTAGCACCGCTTATCATCCTCAAACGGATGGTCAAACGGAGCGAACGATTCAGACATTAGAAGACATGTTGAGAGCTTGTGTCATCGATTTCGGTGGCAGTTGGGATAGCCACTTACCATTGGTTGAGTTCTCGTATAACAACAGTTATCACGCGAGCATTGGTATGGCACCGTTTGAAGCTCTGTATGGCAGGAAATGTCGGTCACCTATTTGTTGGACCGAAGTCGGCGATTCGCAGATCACCGGTCCTGAGATTATTCAGGAAACGACTGACAAGATCCGCCAGATCCGTGACAATCTGTTAGCTGCTCGCAGTAGACAGAAGAGCTACGTGGATAAAAGAAGAAAACCTTTGAAGTTTGAAGTGGGAGATATGGTATTACTTAAAGTGTCGCCTTGGAAGGGCGTTGTTCGATTCGGAAAAAAAGGGGAAGCTTGCTCCACGTTATGTTGGCCCTTTGAAGATCCTTGAACGGATCGGGAAGGTTGCTTACAAATTGGAACTTCCTCCTGAACTTAGTAATGTGCATCCGACGTTTCACGTGTCCAATCTAAGAAAGTGCTTAGCTGATCAAGATCTTCAGGTACCACTCGATGACATTCGTATCGATGATACCATGCACTTCGTTGAAAAACCAGTGGAGATAATGGATCGTGAGGTTAAACAGCTCAAACGCAGTAGAATTCCAATTGTCAAAGTACGTTGGGAATCGAAGCGGGGTCCAGAATTCACATGGGAGCGGGAAGATCAGATGAAGCTTAAGTACCCACATTTATTTACTACGGTCACTCCAAGTTGAATTTCGGGACGAAATTCCTTTAACTAGGGGAGACTGTAACATCACTGTACTTTCAGTTGTCCGTACGTCCGTACATCCGTACGATTGTACTGTTACGACTGGAGATTTATTTATTATGAATGATTATGAAATTATTGATTGACATTACTGATATTATCACTGTTACTGGTATACATGATTATAATTTATTATACGCGTAAACCACGGGAAGTTTAGTGGTAATTCAACTAAACAGACCCGTAGTGTTTATCGCAGTTACTTATTATTGATGATGATGGATTAATGGTCTGAGATTGGATTGAGGTTAGAACTGGTAGTTATTTGAGTCTGGTTACTAAACGTAGTCAAGGACCCATGGTCATGGTTTATCGAAATAGCGGTGGGACGGTGGCTAGGGCAGTTGCGACTGACCCTTACATATGCCCTATATATATGCATATTTCGGTCTATCACGGATGTGTCGGTGACTAGGGTTTAGTGGGTTTTGGTTTGGGAAATGATAATATTAAAGATGATTAATAATGAGAATTGATTACGCGATGGTGAGGTTACGGATATCATTTAAACGAGAATATTAATTCAGAAATATTAACTTAATAATGTATTCGCGTGGGTGACGATTCACACGAATATAATTATTAAGAATAATATACTGAAACGATATTGCATAAATAATAAATCAAATCGAAATACGTTACGAGCATCGGATTCGCAAAGGTGACGATCTTTACGAATACGTACGCGAGTAACGCGTTTCGACGAGATAAATTAAATAATATCAAACGATATTAATTTAATAAAAAGAAACTTAAAACGTTTATTAGGAATCACAACTTAAATTAAAATAGAATAATTTAAATTATTAAATAAGTGACTTAACGATAATTAAACGAAAATCGTTTTAAGAAAACAATAATATTTAAATAAAAATCATTTTTTATAAAGATGGAAATTTATCATCTTAATGTTTTAAGGTTAAATATATTTTACGATTATAATCGAGCATTTTAATGAATTATCGCGATAAAAA
Organism: Mikania micrantha; assembly: GCA_009363875.1. Lineage (NCBI taxonomy): Eukaryota > Viridiplantae > Streptophyta > Magnoliopsida > Asterales > Asteraceae > Mikania > Mikania micrantha. The sequence goes on from CM018698.1 coordinate 48,456,236, forward strand.
CGAGACCGGACACGGGGAGGAGACACGCGATATATGGAAGGGATTACCCATCTTCTTCCTCACATTTTACAAACACTCTCTCTCTCTAAATTCTTTCATTTTCGTCACATTCACAACCACCAACTTCTCTCTAGCGTAACTTTTTCGTTCCTTGACGAAATCACGTGATCTCGGAGCCTAAACGACCACAAGATCGAGAGGAACAAGAAGATACAAGAAAATCCGGAGATTTATCACGATTTGCAGGTAAGAATCCCAGTTTACTTTTCGGTTTGGGTTAAAAACCCTATTAGAGCTTAGGACTCATTTTATAAACGAGTATTGTGTATTATATGTGTAAATCGGTGGTGTAGTGAACGAATGGAAACCATGAGAAAACCTGAAAACCCTAGAACGAAATGAAGATGATGATGAACAGCGTGGGCTGTGGGGTGCAGGTCGACGAACCCTTCTGGGGGGCGAACCTGTTCTCAGCCGAACCCTACCTTCGAATGGAATCTTAGGGACGAACCCTGCATGGGTCACGAACCCTGCCAGAATCACCGAACCCTTATAAGACCAGCGAACCCTTGTGGGCGGGAAACATGGTGGCCGAACCGTGTGATAGCCACGAACCCTAGCGAACCATTAGACGAGCCTTCATGGGCCGAACCTTGTTCATTGGTGACCGAACCCTTGGGCCAAGATACTAACAGCGAACCTTATGATGAATCAGGCGAACCTTAGAGTGGCGAACTCTAGGGACCTCGAACCCTTGGTGTTCTAGCCGAACCCTAGCACCTCTAGGAACCTACGAACCCTGTTGTTTCTTCTTGGCCGAACCTTCTCCTTAGGATAAGAGGGTTCGCTGCCCATGGGTGCAATTCAAATTGATTTTATCGAATTTGGAGTTTAAAGGCAATTGGGGAATATGGTTACGCATGTACATATTTACATATAAGTACACGAATTAGATATGCATGGAAAAACCTAACCACCATCTTTTATGAACACATAATTTAGAGTGTGAGACTCTCTTATTGAATGAGATAATTGACGAGGATAAAGTGAACATAAATTTTCGTTAAACTTAAAAGTGGGTTTGACAACATAAATGGTGGTGTAGGTGTGCAACTATGTATGCATGCACTAGGGTTGAATTTATATGGGTTAAAAGGACAATACCTTTACAACTTATACGGTTATGACAAAATTAATTTAAAAGATTATTGTATAGATAGGATAATCAATATTAATGAAGTGGAATTACCTTTATACAATGACAAAGTAATAGAATCTTTAGTGTAACATCTTAACTTAGATAAAATTTAACTAAGTAATAAGTACGTGTGATCTTATAATATGAACAAGTAGGGTCACCAAATGTCAATAAAATACTTATGCTCATGAGCACAAATACTTAATACTTACAGATTGTTGAGTTACTCTTGAGTTACCTACGCGAGCGCGCATAATACAAGAACACTTATACTAAGGACTTCAGGTGAGTTCTCATAACCTCCCTTTCTTTTAAACTGTTTTGTTTTAAAACTCGGAGGTGAAGCATGTATACCAAATTCAAATATTGTTTTGATAACTCAAGGTTAATACCTGTTTATCAATATGATATTCACATTTGAAATTATCATTATTATGGGATTATCTCTTATTATTTTATATCCATGTAAACATTGTTATTGACCTAGGTCAATAACAAAGATTACAAGTATTGTCACAAATCCCGAGAATCATCGCTCTTAACTTCGGTTAATTGCTTTGACATCGTGTATTGACACGTGGATGGTTTCCACATCTGTGAAGCATTGCCTTTGACTTCGGTTATTTGCTTTGGCTTCATGTATTGTCACGTGGTTAGCGACCACTCCATGAATCATGTATTTAACTTATGTTAATTACAAAATGATCATGTATAGTCACGAACATTATTGGAGAATATAAATGATGTGATTGGTTGATTTGTTTGTGGATTGATTATCTATCTTTGATTATGATTATTTGAGATTGATTATAACTGATTGATTATGTGATTATGTGATTGTGTATGTGTTTGGTTGTTGAATGGATGGATGTGTGTTGGATTATCTCATACCGGTATTCATATGGATTTTCTCAAGGAAATCATAAGTTTTATACTCGTTTTAAACAAAGCATTTTATAAAACCATCTTAAGCATAAACTTTCAAACTCATTTTACTAAAACATTTTTAAATATAAAAACTTATGATTACTCACCAACTACTTTTGTAGTTGACACTTGATTTCTTACATGTTTCAGGTGATGGAGACAAGTAGGATGAAGAGAGGATCTCTTCTATTTTGGACATCATCATCATATAGGATTCTCGGACTTAGTTAATTAACTAAATTTCTGGCGATTAGAGTTTAGTTAGTTTAACTAAATCTTTTGTGTATTTGATGTATTTGATTCATGACGAACATGATTTTTGTGTAATTAATTTGATGAATGGAATGTTATGTGATGATTTGATTTAGATGCCCACGAGCTTTTGAACAATCTACACATCCCTCGTGGCATCCCGACGTTTCCGCCATCGGTCGGGGTGTTACAGATTGGTATCAGAGCCTGGGTTATAGGGAATTAGGTTACTAGAAATGGCTGACCTAGTCTATAACCGTAGGATACCCTAGTATGAAATAATTTCATACACTAGTTAGTATATTCAGGATTTCATGCTTATGTGTTTATTACATGTTAACTGAACTCCTGTTATACATCTGATATATGTATGCTGCTTATAAATTTCTTGCTTATGTGTGCCCTAATGATTCGATAAGGACATGCACGTGGTGTATCGTAAAGGTGGTGGGACGTTGGCTAGGGCAGTTGCGACTGACCCTTACATATGCCCTATATATATACCATTTACGGTACATTGGGTGGATGTCAGTATTGAAGAATGTGGGAACTACCCGTTTGGGAAATTACCTGCTTAAGAAATTAAATGCTTAGGAATTATCTGCTTTAGGAATTATTTGTTTTATCTATAAACTCCAGACAAGGACACACTCGTGGTATACTACAAAGGTGGTGGGACGGTGGCTGGGGCAGTTGCGACTGACCCCTACATATGCCCTATACATATACCATTTGTAGTATATTAGGGGTCTGTCAGTGTCAGGAACTTAGGATATTACTAGGAATTTTTGTGAGATGGATGTTGATGGTCTGTTGGTTAAGGTTGGTTTGGAATGACACTTTGGATGATCACACTTGATAAACACTTATAAATTCACTTATAAAAACATACGGATTGGACACGTAGGGTGCATAGGATTAATGAACGATATGAGCGATTAGTGATGAAATATGGACTTGGGTGATGATATAGACACTTGATGATGATATAAACGCATAGTGATGATACTAACACTTAGTGATGGTATGGACACTTGATGAAAATAAACTATAGGGAGGATATGAACACTTAGTGACAATAAGAGCACTTCGTGATGATATGAACCCTTAATGATGATTATCTACATTGGGATTGATATGGATTTTAGTGAACTTATACAATTGGGGGAAACTTAATGTCAGGTGAACTTAGACATTAGGTGAACTTAGAAATAGGCAAGCCTACATGTCAGGTGAACTTAGACATTAGGCAACCTAATTGTCCAAGGACACTAATGATCACTTCACTCAAAAAATTATCCTATTTAAGATAAGGTTTGTGAAGTGAGATTATGGTGAAATACATGACACACTCTACACACTAGCAAGGACATAATCGTGGTGCAATGGAACGGTGGTGGGACGGTGTAGGGGAGATTGCGATCTACCTCTGCATATGCCCTATATATAAGCTTGTTGCATTGCATTGGGAGGTTGTCAGTGTTAGTATAGAGTGAGGAATGTATAGGACCTAGGAAATAGTTAGTTAACACTAGTTATGACCAACTAGGACACTTAGAATAATAATAGGAAATTATAAACCTTTTTGAGTTTAATGACTGATAGGAGAGAAATATAGTTCCTATATGTAATCCTAATTGTCTAATGAACTCATTTAAACATTGTTTGTATGACTTACGTTGTAAACGGTAGTAACATGTTTCTAATTCCTTCAGAAACATGCCGCCTCGCCGTCACAACGGAGATGATACGAACGCAGAGGATGCTAACGGTAATGCCAACTCTGGCATGCAAGAGTTAGCTAACCTCATCACTGGGTTGGTGAACCAGTTGACTCAGGCCAACCAAAACATCAACCAGAACCGAGGTGGTGCAAACCAGACAACTTGCACATTCAAACACTTCAATTCCTGCAACCCCTGAAATTCACGGGTGCTGAGTCGGCCACTGGTCTGCTGCAGTGGTTCGAGAGTATGGAGAACACCTTCATCAACAGCGAATGTCCCGAGAACTTGAAAGTTCGCTATGCCACAAGTGTTTTCCAAAAGAGAGCACTAACATGGTGGAATGGGGAAAAGCGAACTAGGGGAGTGGATGCTGCCTTAGCACTGACATGGACAGAGGTCAAGAACTTGATGACCACTGAATTCTGTCCTAGGAGCGAGATGAGGAAGCTCGAGACTGAATTCTGGGAGCTCAAACAGGATAGTGGCGAGAATGTCATCTATAATACTCAGTTTCATGAGTATAGTCTACTGGTGCCTCATATAGTGACACCCTTGGATAGGGCGATCGAGAAGTATATCGGCGGATTGCCGGTACAGATTCAGGACACAGTCTATGGGAGCAATCCCAAAACACTGGAGGCTGCGATCCGTTTATCTGCAACTCTCACTGATAATCACGTGAAGAATGGAACACTTACTCGGAAGGGACACAAGAAGACTGACACCAAGACTACTGCAAAGGAAGTCAAAACTGAAGTCAAGTCTGAAGCCGCTAGTTCATCGAAGAGCAACAACAAGAAAAGGAAGACCAGAAACTTCATGGTCACTACTCCTGCTGCCAAATCTGCGCAGCAATCCTCAAACAACTCCACTGCCAGAAATTACACTGGGAACACTCCCCAATGTAACACTTGCAGATATCATCATGTCCCTAACTTGCCGTGTCGCGTTTGCAACAACTGTGGCAAGTTTGGGCACTATGCAAACGTTTGTCGGAGTGCACCGCAAGCACAAAGGATGCAACAAGCACCGCTTGCACTACCAGCTCCTCAAACTCAACCTATTCCGGCTGTACCCATTCGCCAGGTACCTCAAGCACAGGCAAGAGCCTGTTATGAATGTGGTGAAGTGGGTCACTTCAGAAATCAGTGCCCAAAGTTGACTGGAAATAATCAGAGGGTGGCAAGAGGCCGGGCTTTTCAACTGAATGCTCCAGCTGCTCAAGCCAACCAGGATGTGGTCAACGGTACATTTCTGATCAACAACTCTTATGCATCTGTCTTATTTGATTCTGGTGCTGATAGGAGTTTTGTTTCATATGATTTCGAATGCTTGCTTGGTAGAACACGTACATATTTAGATAAACCGTTTAACGTGGAAGTGGCTGACGGAAACACTATTGATATTGACACTATTATCATTGGATGTACTGTGAACTTAAATGATCACGTTTTCCCAATTGATCTTATACCTATGCATCTTGGTAGCTTTGATGTTATCATAGGCATGGATTGGTTAGCCACTCACAAAGCGGAGATTGTATGCCATGAGAAATATATACGTATTCCCTTACCTTCGGGTGAAACTTTGAGAATATTTGGAGAAACTGCTAGTAAAGGTCTTAAGCTAATGTCTTGCACTAAAGCACACAAGTACCTTAGGAAGAAATGTATAGCATTCTTAGCTCATATTGTGGAAAAGAAAGAGAAAGGAAAGAAGATTGAAGATGTTCCAGTGATACGAGATTTTCCAGAAGTCTTCCCAGACGATTTACCGGGTCTTCCACCAGAACGTCAAGTTGAGTTCCGAATCGACTTAGTACCTGGTGCGAACCCAGTCGCCAAAGCTCCCTACAGACTTGCGCCCTCAGAGTTGCAAGAATTGGCGAGTCAACTGCAAGAACTTACCGATAAAGGGTTCATTCGCCCGAGCCATTCGCCATGGGGTGCACCGGTCCTGTTTGTCAAGAAGAAGGACGGGTCATTCCGAATGTGCATCGACTACCGCGAGTTGAACAAACTCACAATCAAGAATCGATATCCACTGCCGCGTATCGATGATCTCTTCGATCAGCTTCAAGGTTCGGCATGGTTTTCAAAGATCGATCTTAGGTCTGGGTATCATCAGCTTCGTGTACATGATGATGATATTCCCAAGACTGCTTTCAGAACCAGATATGGCCACTATGAATTTTTGGTAATGCCTTTCGGCCTTACCAATGCACCTGCGGTTTTCATGGATCTCATGAACCGGGTTTGCAGGCCATACTTGGATAAATTCGTAATTGTATTCATAGATGATATTCTGATCTACTCAAAGACTAAGGAAGAACACGAGAAACACCTTAAGTTGGTTTTGGAGATCCTAAGAGAGGAGCGACTGTATGCCAAATTCTCTAAATGTGAATTTTGGCTTAAGGAAGTTCAATTTCTGGGACACATAGTCAACGAATACGGTGTTCACGTGGATCCTGCAAAGATTGATGCTGTGAAGAATTGGAGTACACCGAAGACACCGACGGAGATTCGATCGTTTCTTGGACTTGCCGGTTATTATCGGCTGTTCATATCGAATTTCTCCAGGATTGCTGTCCCTCTCACTGCTTTGACTCAGAAGAATAGGCCATACGAGTGGGGACCAAAGCAAGAAGAGGCATTTCAGACCTTGAAGCAGAAACTTTGTGATGCTCCTGTCTTGACACTGCCTGATGGAAATGATGATTTTGTGGTTTATTGTGATGCATCCAACTTAGGTCTCGGTTGTGTTCTCATGCAACGGGGAAAGGTTGTGGCTTATGCATCAAGACAATTGAAGATTCACGAAAAGAACTACACCACACACGACTTGGAACTTGGTGCAGTCGTGTTTGCTTTGAAGATATGGAGACACTATCTTTATGGCACTAAGTGTGTAGTGTTCACTGATCATAAAAGCTTGCAACATATTCTCAATCAGAAAGAACTCAATATGAGACAACGGAGATGGGTTGAACTGTTGAATGATTATGACTGTGAAATTCGCTACCATCCTGGTAAGGCGAATGTAGTAGCAGACGCGCTTAGTTGCAAGAGTCAAGTTCAAATCCATAGTGTCCGAGTGCACAATAACCTCCGTAATGATATTCTCACAGCCCAACAACACTCATTGGCTCAAGATGACTTGAAAAATGAGATGTCTTGCGGGGCTGAAATACTGTTGGAAACTAAGGATGATGGTTTGATGTATTACCTGAACCGGTTGTGGATACCGAACCGGGGTAATCTTAGGATGGTGATTATGAATGAAGCTCATAAGTCTCGTTACTCAGTCCATCCAGGTTCTGACAAGATGTATCAAGACCTTAGGGGCTTGTACTGGTGGCCTGGAATGAAGAAGGATATTGCTGAGTATGTGTCTAAGTGTCTTAACTGTGCTAAGGTCAAGGCAGAACATCAGCGACCTTCTGGATTGTTATTACAACCAGAAATACCAATGTGGAAGTGAGAGAATATCTCCATGGATTTCATTACTAAACTCCCACGGACCGCGAACGGTAAAGATAGTATCTGGATAATTGTTGATAGATTGACCAAGTCGGCTCATTTCTTACCGATACGCGAAACTTACCCTGTGCGGAAGTTAGCTCGTATTTACATTGATGAAATCGTTAGCCGACATGGTATTCCCTTGAGTATAATATCGGATCGTGATGCTCGTTTCACGGCACGATTTTGGGAATCACTTCATGAAGCTTTTGGAACAAGACTGGATCTTAGCACCGCTTATCATCCTCAAACGGATGGTCAAACGGAGCGAACGATTCAGACATTAGAAGACATGTTGAGAGCTTGTGTCATCGATTTCGGTGGCAGTTGGGATAGCCACTTACCATTGGTTGAGTTCTCGTATAACAACAGTTATCACGCGAGCATTGGTATGGCACCGTTTGAAGCTCTGTATGGCAGGAAATGTCGGTCACCTATTTGTTGGACCGAAGTCGGCGATTCGCAGATCACCGGTCCTGAGATTATTCAGGAAACGACTGACAAGATCCGCCAGATCCGTGACAATCTGTTAGCTGCTCGCAGTAGACAGAAGAGCTACGTGGATAAAAGAAGAAAACCTTTGAAGTTTGAAGTGGGAGATATGGTATTACTTAAAGTGTCGCCTTGGAAGGGCGTTGTTCGATTCGGAAAAAAAGGGGAAGCTTGCTCCACGTTATGTTGGCCCTTTGAAGATCCTTGAACGGATCGGGAAGGTTGCTTACAAATTGGAACTTCCTCCTGAACTTAGTAATGTGCATCCGACGTTTCACGTGTCCAATCTAAGAAAGTGCTTAGCTGATCAAGATCTTCAGGTACCACTCGATGACATTCGTATCGATGATACCATGCACTTCGTTGAAAAACCAGTGGAGATAATGGATCGTGAGGTTAAACAGCTCAAACGCAGTAGAATTCCAATTGTCAAAGTACGTTGGGAATCGAAGCGGGGTCCAGAATTCACATGGGAGCGGGAAGATCAGATGAAGCTTAAGTACCCATATTTATTTACTACGGTCACTCCAAGTTGAATTTCGGGACGAAATTCCTTTAACTAGGGGAGACTGTAACATCACTGTACTTTCAGTTGTCCGTACGTCCGTACATCCGTACGATTGTACTGTTACGACTGGAGATTTATTTATTATGAATGATTATGAAATTATTGATTGACATTACTGATATTATCACTGTTACTGGTATACATGATTATAATTTATTATACGCGTAAACCACGGGAAGTTTAGTGGTAATTCAACTAAACAGACCCGTAGTGTTTATCGCAGTTACTTATTATTGATGATGATGGATTAATGGTCTGAGATTGGATTGAGGTTAGAACTGGTAGTTATTTGAGTCTGGTTACTAAACGTAGTCAAGGACCCATGGTCATGGTTTATCGAAATAGCGGTGGGACGGTGGCTAGGGCAGTTGCGACTGACCCTTACATATGCCCTATATATATGCATATTTCGGTCTATCACGGATGTGTCGGTGACTAGGGTTTAGTGGGTTTTGGTTTGGGAAATGATAATATTAAAGATGATTAATAATGAGAATTGATTACGCGATGGTGAGGTTACGGATATCATTTAAACGAGAATATTAATTCAGAAATATTAACTTAATAATGTATTCGCGTGGGTGACGATTCACACGAATATAATTATTAAGAATAATATACTGAAACGATATTGCATAAATAATAAATCAAATCGAAATACGTTACGAGCATCGGATTCGCAAAGGTGACGATCTTTACGAATACGTACGCGAGTAACGCGTTTCGACGAGATAAATTAAATAATATCAAACGATATTAATTTAATAAAAAGAAACTTAAAACGTTTATTAGGAATCACAACTTAAATTAAAATAGAATAATTTAAATTATTAAATAAGTGACTTAACGATAATTAAACGAAAATCGTTTTAAGAAAACAATAATATTTAAATAAAAATCATTTTTTATAAAGATGGAAATTTATCATCTTAATGTTTTAAGGTTTAAATATATTTTACGATTATAATCGAGCATTTTAATGAATTATCGCGATAAAAACGAGACCGGACACGGGGAGGAGACACGCGATATATGGAAGGGATTACCCATCTTCTTCCTCACATTTTACAAACACTCTCTCTCTCTAAATTCTTTCATTTTCGTCACATTCACAACCACCAACTTCTCTCTAGCGTAACTTTTTCGTTCCTTGACGAAATCACGTGATCTCGGAGCCTAAACGACCACAAGATCGAGAGGAACAAGAAGATACAAGAAAATCCGGAGATTTATCACGATTTGCAGGTAAGAATCCCAGTTTACTTTTCGGTTTGGGTTAAAAACCCTATTAGAGCTTAGGACTCATTTTATAAACGAGTATTGTGTATTATATGTGTAAATCGGTGGTGTAGTGAACGAATGGAAACCATGAGAAAACCTGAAAACCCTAGAACGAAATGAAGATGATGATGAACAGCGTGGGCTGTGGGGTGCAGGTCGACGAACCCTTCTGGGGGGCGAACCTGTTCTCAGCCGAACCCTACCTTCGAATGGAATCTTAGGGACGAACCCTGCATGGGTCACGAACCCTGCCAGAATCACCGAACCCTTATAAGACCAGCGAACCCTTGTGGGCGGGAAACATGGTGGCCGAACCGTGTGATAGCCACGAACCCTAGCGAACCATTAGACGAGCCTTCATGGGCCGAACCTTGTTCATTGGTGACCGAACCCTTGGGCCAAGATACTAACAGCGAACCTTATGATGAATCAGGCGAACCTTAGAGTGGCGAACTCTAGGGACCTCGAACCCTTGGTGTTCTAGCCGAACCCTAGCACCTCTAGGAACCTACGAACCCTGTTGTTTCTTCTTGGCCGAACCTTCTCCTTAGGATAAGAGGGTTCGCTGCCCATGGGTGCAATTCAAATTGATTTTATCGAATTTGGAGTTTAAAGGCAATTGGGGAATATGGTTACGCATGTACATATTTACATATAAGTACACGAATTAGATATGCATGGAAAAACCTAACCACCATCTTTTATGAACACATAATTTAGAGTGTGAGACTCTCTTATTGAATGAGATAATTGACGAGGATAAAGTGAACATAAATTTTCGTTAAACTTAAAAGTGGGTTTGACAACATAAATGGTGGTGTAGGTGTGCAACTATGTATGCATGCACTAGGGTTGAATTTATATGGGTTAAAAGGACAATACCTTTACAACTTATACGGTTATGACAAAATTAATTTAAAAGATTATTGTATAGATAGGATAATCAATATTAATGAAGTGGAATTACCTTTATACAATGACAAAGTAATAGAATCTTTAGTGTAACATCTTAACTTAGATAAAATTTAACTAAGTAATAAGTACGTGTGATCTTATAATATGAACAAGTAGGGTCACCAAATGTCAATAAAATACTTATGCTCATGAGCACAAATACTTAATACTTACAGATTGTTGAGTTACTCTTGAGTTACCTACGCGAGCGCGCATAATACAAGAACACTTATACTAAGGACTTCAGGTGAGTTCTCATAACCTCCCTTTCTTTTAAACTGTTTTGTTTTAAAACTCGGAGGTGAAGCATGTATACCAAATTCAAATATTGTTTTGATAACTCAAGGTTAATACCTGTTTATCAATATGATATTCACATTTGAAATTATCATTATTATGGGATTATCTCTTATTATTTTATATCCATGTAAACATTGTTATTGACCTAGGTCAATAACAAAGATTACAAGTATTGTCACAAATCCCGAGAATCATCGCTCTTAACTTCGGTTAATTGCTTTGACATCGTGTATTGACACGTGGATGGTTTCCACATCTGTGAAGCATTGCCTTTGACTTCGGTTATTTGCTTTGGCTTCATGTATTGTCACGTGGTTAGCGACCACTCCATGAATCATGTATTTAACTTATGTTAATTACAAAATGATCATGTATAGTCACGAACATTATTGGAGAATATAAATGATGTGATTGGTTGATTTGTTTGTGGATTGATTATCTATCTTTGATTATGATTATTTGAGATTGATTATAACTGATTGATTATGTGATTATGTGATTGTGTATGTGTTTGGTTGTTGAATGGATGGATGTGTGTTGGATTATCTCATACCGGTATTCATATGGATTTTCTCAAGGAAATCATAAGTTTTATACTCGTTTTAAACAAAGCATTTTATAAAACCATCTTAAGCATAAACTTTCAAACTCATTTTACTAAAACATTTTTAAATATAAAAACTTATGATTACTCACCAACTACTTTTGTAGTTGACACTTGATTTCTTACATGTTTCAGGTGATGGAGACAAGTAGGATGAAGAGAGGATCTCTTCTATTTTGGACATCATCATCATATAGGATTCTCGGACTTAGTTAATTAACTAAATTTCTGGCGATTAGAGTTTAGTTAGTTTAACTAAATCTTTTGTGTATTTGATGTATTTGATTCATGACGAACATGATTTTTGTGTAATTAATTTGATGAATGGAATGTTATGTGATGATTTGATTTAGATGCCCACGAGCTTTTGAACAATCTACACATCCCTCGTGGCATCCCGACGTTTCCGCCATCGGTCGGGGTGTTACACATATACTGAGCAGAATGTGTGCGTCTTTGATGATGATCACATTGACTCCATGCAACTGTCCCAGGCTTTTCCTAATGAGGAAACATTTCGTCGCTTTGATTCTGCTCTCAAAGCCAATCATAGTTCCACCTCTTGGGTCTGTTTCCGGAGTATCTATTTTCTTTGGGATTATCCTTTCCTTTCCCCCTTTGATTTCTGAGTTTTTCCGCATCACTCGTCTCTGTTATCCTCAACTGATGCCAATGGGTTGGCGCCTGCTTGTCACTCTTCATAGATTGAACTAAAAATACGGTTTGAGGATTGGGGTCCCCAAAATTTCTTATGTTTATCAACTTCGCACTCATGGTTATTCCGGATTTCTACTCCAAAGGAGAAGCAATGCTCCTATTCTGGTTCATGGGATTACTATGAACGAAGAAGAGTGGAGGAATAAATTTTTCTTTGTTAAAAGGAGTTCTATCCCTAGGGGAGGTCTCTTCCCATCAGTTGGTTGTTAAAGGGTAGGATTTCTAGGTTTATCTATTTTTTGTATAGTTTAATTTTCGATGAATAACTTGTTTCTGTGATTTATTTTCCGCACAGAAGTTTGAATCGCTGGTTACAGAGAGTAGAGATACAGAGCAGAAGGTACAAGCCTTGTTGCAGATAGAGGAAAGGAAAAGGAAGTTTGGAGTACCATTGAGAGCCGATATCCCCAATATATCCCCAGACCAGAGCACATCTTCCCAACAATCCCACGCCCAAATGACTTCAGGTCTTTTATTTCATATTTTTGTAGGTTAGTTGGTTTTGTTTTTATGATCTTATTTTGTTTATCGTTTTTTAGAGTATGCCTTTGATCTTGAAGATCTTAGTAGTTTTCTCACCATTAAGAAGGAAAAGACAAGCCCCATTGCTCCCAAGGCTAGGATCACGCACACCCACTCAACCAAGGCCTCTAAAAAGCGTAAAGGCGTGGAGCCTATCAATGTGGACGATATCCCTGATTTCCCCGCTACTTACCTTCTTCAAAAGGTCGTTTTTGGGATCCTTTCCATAAATTTTGACTATATCCTGACGTATTCTTGTTTTTGCAGGCTATCCTTAAGATTGCTGGTGATAAGGAAGCTTTTGAAAAACAAATTGAAGATTTAGAATGTCAGAAGAAGATCGTTGTCGCCAAAGCCAGTCACTATGAAAAGGAGGCCCAAAAACTGAAGAAGCAGGTCAAGGATAATGACGCTGCCTACAAGCTGAAAGTTAAGGATATTATTGAGGGCACCAAGAAGTCTGCTGCCATCGCTATCCTCAAAGCAAAAATCCAAATGGGAGAGAAGTCCAAGCAGGAGGGAGCAGACTTATGGGGGAAAGATCTTTCTGATTGGACCAAGATCCTGACCAACTTGACCGGAGATGTGGCGGAGGCTTCTAACGCGACGGTGGTGAAGACAGATAGTGTGGTGGAGACAAGCAAAGCGGGTGAAGGTGAAGAAATGGGTGCAGGTGCAGGTGGTGATGGGCGATGATGATAGAATTGACAAGGTCTGAGCCCATCTTATTGGTGGTTCTTTTTATGATGTTTTGTTTTGGTATAAACAATGTTGTGGTGGAAAGTCCCAATATGGGCAGAGAATTTCAGGATTTTTAGGTGGAGGGACCACGTGTTTACATGGCGAACCCTAAATATCCTTAGTTTCTTGTTTGACAATCTTAGTATATTGGGTGGAGGGACCATGTGTTTACATGGTGAAGCCTAATATACTGAATTTATATAATAGTTAATCCTTTGGCTTTTAGTTATCTTTGAGGATATTTCAAGATATCTTAAATTTTGTTGGACCAGTATTGGGATATATATGTTGCTTTATGCTTTAATATATTTCTAAATAAAAAATATTTTAAGGATATTTTGAATATCTGTTGATTTACTGGATTCGTAATTTAATAAGTATTAATGTTACTTGCACTTTGAATAGAGTTATATTGCCTTTGGTGTGTTAAGGACTTCTGTTTTGTAAATAATCTTATTATTTCTGTAACATCACTGTACTTTAGGTTGTCCGTACATCTGTACAATTGTACTGTTACGACCTGAGATTTTGTAATTATTAATATTGACACATTATTGGATGATTATCACTATTTATGGTATACATGATTATAGCACATATTATACGCGTAAACCATGGGAAGTTTAGTTGTAACTCAACTAAACAGAACCAGAGAGTTTATCGCTGTTACATTATACTGATGATGGATTTGGTTTGGAATGAGAATGGATTTGGGATGAAACTGGGAGTTTGTTAGAGTCTGGTTGCTAAACGTAGTCAAGGACACATGGTCATGGTTTATCGAAATAGCGGTGGGACGGTGTAGGGGAGGTTGCGATCTACCTCTGCATATGCCCTATACATATGCATATTTCGGTCTATCATGGATGTGTCAATGACTTGGTTTAGTGGGTTTTGGTTTGGGAAATGATAATAATAAAGTTAATAAATAATGGGGATTAACTACGCGATGTGAGGTTACGATCATTACTTAAACGCGAATGTTGAATTCAGAAATATTAACTTAATAATGTATTCGCGTGAGTGACGATTCACACGAATATAATTATTAAGAAAAATATACTGAAACGATATTCCATAAATTATAAATCAAATCGAAATACGATACGAGCATCGGATTCGCAAAGGTGACGATCTTTACGAATACGTACGCGAGTAACGTGTTTCGACGAGATAATTAAATAATATCAAACGATATTAATTTAATAAAAGAAACTTAAAACGTTTATTAGGAATCACAACTTAAATCGTTTCGAATAAATTAAATTATTTAAATAATTGATTTAACGAAAATAAACGGAATTACTTTACGAAATAGTTTAATTGAAGTCTTTTTCTTTAAAACTACTTTTATAAAAATGAAATTTAAATTATTTAAACGAGTTATAAATTTTAAATATGTTTATGTTAAAAACCGAACATTTTGTTATAATTATGGCGATAAAGACGAGACCGAGCACGTGGAGATAACACGCGTTATAAGAAAGACAATTCTTTCTTTCTTCTTCATTTCCAACATATCATTTCTCTCTCTAACCTCCATTTTCGTCACCTACATCCACACCCATCTTCTCTCTAGCATAACTTTTTCGTTTCTTGACGAAATCGCGAGATCTCGGAGCCTAAACGACCGGGGAACCAAGGAGAACAAGGAAGTACAAGAAAATCTCAAGTTTGATCGGCATTTAGAGGTAAATCGAGGTTTTTATTTTCGGTTGTGTGTGAACCATGAACCGTAGAACTTGTTTATGCTTTAATCGAAGTAAACCACTTAGAAATTGCTTAGTTATACGTTTGCAAGATTATGTGAAAACCCTAGGAACTAATTTGATCAGGTGATACACGATGGAGATGTACAGGTTCGCCACCTGCTTCTGGCCGAGCCTTCATAGGTATTAGCCGAACCCTTAGCCCACGAACCTTCTTTGGGCGGGAAAACATAAGGGCCGAACCTTGGGTCTTAGGACGAACCTTCAACCTAGCCGACCTTTGGTTCACGAACCTTAGCTGGGCGAACCTTGGCCTGCTAACCTGCATCATCACCGAACCATCTGGGAGCCACAAACCATGGCATGCTGGCCAAACCCTGGCCGCACCCATGTCCAACCGAACCCCAGGCCCTATGAACCTTGCCTTGGCTGATCTTTCCTTGGCAGAACTTTGCCTTGGCTGGACTTTGCCTTGGCTGGACCCTGCCTTGGTTAGACCCTGCCTTGGGCGGACCTGGCCATGGCCAAAACTTAGCCATGCAAACTTTGCCTGGGCCAAAACCTAGCTGTTGAATCTTGCTCCGAGCCGAACCTTCATCTTTGGCCGAGCCACTTGGTCACGAACCTTGGTTAGCCGAGGCTTGGCCTGGCCGAACCTTGGGGGATGGCGAATCTTGCCAGGAAAACCTTCCTTTGACCGAACCTGCATGAAGTCACGAACCCAGCACCTTAGCCGAAGCTTAGTTTGGCCGAACCTTGGCCAACCGAAGCCTAGCTTGGCCGAACCTTGGCCAGCCGAACCTTCTAGCTTGGCCGAACCTTAGCTGGGCAAACCTTATGGACCACGAACCTGGAAGCCATGCAAACCCTGCCTTGGCCAAACTCTTGCCTTAAAAACCTTGCCTTGGCCAAATCCTTGCCATGCAAACTTCCTGCGGAACGAAACTTTGGCCTGCGAACCCTAGCCAGCCAAACCTAGGCCGGCCGAACCTTATGCAGCCAAACCCAATACTCACAAACCTTAGTATGGCCAAGCCTGAGACGAACCCAACTTCACGAACCTCTAAGTGGCCGGGTATGGGGCAGCGAACCTTGGGGTTTTGAACCTAAACCTTGCCTAAACCATGCATGCATGAAGATTATAAGGATCACCATTTTATTTTCTAAAAAATAAAGTTTAGATTATATACATTGAAACATTTTATGTAATTAACCTAAGTGTGATTTCTTGAACATAAAAGTAAACACACATACTTATGATTTCGGAACACACGATGAATACAGGTTGTTGAGTCGTTGTTGATTTCTTACGTGAGCGCGCATTTTACGAAAACACTGAATCTGAGGAATTCAGGTGAGTTCTCATAACCTCCCTTTCTTTAAACTATTTTGTTTTAAAACTCGGAGGTGAAGCATGTATACCAAATTCAATTATTATTTTGATAACTCAAGGTTAATACCTGTTTATCAATATGATATTCACGATATAAAAATATCATTTATTATGGATTGTCTCTTATTATTTTATACCCATGTAAACTTTGTTATTGACTTAGGTCAATAACAAAGATTACAAGTATTGTCACAAACCCCGAGAATCATCGCTCTTAACTTCGGTTAATTGCTTTGACATCGTGTATTGTCACGTGGATGATTTCCACATCTGTGAATCATTGCCTTTGACTTCGGTCAAATGCTTTGACTTCATGTATTGTCACGTGGTTATCGACCACTCCATGAATCATGTATTTAACTTATGTTAATTACATAATGATCATGTATAGTCACGAACATTATTTGAGAATATGATTGATGAGATTGGTTGATTAGTTTGTGGATTGATTATCTATATTTGATTATGATTAATTGTGATTGGCTATGACTGATTTGGTTATGTGGTTATGTGATTGTGTATGTGTTCGATTGTTGAATTGATGGATGTGTGTTGGATTATCTCATACAGGTATTCATATGGATTTTCTCAAGAAGATCATAAGTTTTATACTCGTTTTAAACAAAGCATTTTATAAAACCATTTTAAGCATAAACTTTCAAACTCATTTTGCTAAAACATTTTTAAATATAAAAACTTATGATTACTCACCAACTACTTTTGTAGTTGACACTTGATTTTCTTACATGTTTCAGGTGATGGAGACAAGTAGGATGAAGAGAGGATCTCTTCTATTTTGGACATCATCATATAGGCTCTTGGACTTAGTTAATTAACTAAATTTCTGGCGATTAGAGTTTAGTTAGTTTAACTAATTCTTTTGTGTAATTGATGTACTAAATTCATGATGAACATGATTTTTGTGTAATTATTTTGGTTAATTGATTGATATATGATGATTGAATTTAGATGCCCACGAGCTTTTGAACAATCTACACATCCCTCGTGGCATCCCGACGATTCCGCCGCCGGTCGGGGTGTTACAATTTCCCTTAAGGTGTTTCCCCTACCGATGGCGGAAACGTCGGGATGCCACGAGGGATGTGTAGATTGTTCATAAGCTCGTGGGCATCTAAATAAATCATCACATATCAATTAAACCAAATAAAGTATTTACACAAAAATCATGTTCATCATGATTTAATTACAACAATTACACAAAAGATTTAGCTAAATTGACTAAACTCTAGTCTTCAGAAATCCAGTTAATTTAGCTAAGTCCAAGATCCTAAGTTATGATGTCCAAAAGATGTAGAGCTACCCTGCTCTACCTACTTTTCTTCATTCCCTGAAACATGTCAAAAATCAAGTGTCAACTACGAAGTAGTTGGTGAGAAATCACAAGTTTTTATGTTTCAAAAATGTTTATAAAAGTTTATAGTTTTCCAAGAAAAATCCACATGTGCACCTGCGAGATAATCCAACACTGCCAACGCACAAACACAAACACAACAATCACATAATTCAAATAATCACAAATAATCAACCACATATATTCAACTAATCTCAACCAATCACAAATCAATCAATAATCAATATTCACCATAATTATCTCAATATAAGTTACCGCGGAGGACCTCAGTCAACTCAATCAACGGCGGAATCATCGCGGAGGACCTCAGTCAACTCAACCAACGACATCCCTAATAATATAAGTGTCAATATATGCACTGCGGAGGACCGTAGTCAACTCAACCAACAGTGGAATCACTGAGGAGGACCGAAGTCAACTCAACAACAGTAACTCAATCATTACGGAGGACCTAAGTCAACTCAACCAATAATGACTCACGGAGTTATTATAATCCATATCAATCCATCAACCATCAATGATAATTCAATAATATGAATATCATAATGATAAACCAGGTGTCATCCATGTGTTATCAAAACAATATTTAAATCTGGTATACATGTTCCACCTCCGAGTTTAAAAACAAAATGATTTAAAAAGGAGGTCATGAGAACTCACTTGAATGCTTTAGATTCAGTGTTCTTGTAAAATGCGCGCTCACGTATATGAAATCAAGACACTTCAACAACCTGTAATTACCGTATGTTTCGTGTTCAGAAGTATGCAAGTTTGATTATTATTAAGTGTCTATACGTGTTTATCTTAAATCTATAAGTATATCATTAACTTAGTTTATTTTACCTAAGTTAGAATGATACTTGTTGCTACGGAAGTCGTTATCATCAAAGTATGATTTAAACTTGTTGGTCTTAGTTTTATAGTGGTGATAACCAAAAGTAAATCTTGCGTGCACCCCCGTATATATGTATGATAACAAGTGATGTCCTTAATCATACACATATCTATACATGCATGCATGATCAATTAAAGCAACCACCATAATCTAAGTTATTAAAATTCAATTTAAGTTTAAGGAAATTATATTTAAGTTATTCTCATAAAATGTTCACATTATGTATAATTTCACAATTCAAAACTTATGTTATTAAGAAAAGGTGGCAACTCCTAAATCCTTCATGCATGCATGGGTGTACCCAATTATCTTGTTCTTTTGTTCACCCTTAACCCTTAGTTCAAAAACTTAGGTTCAATAGCATTTAATCCAGCCCTAGTCCTAGGTTCGCTGCCCATCCAGCTTTACAACCCTTAGGTTCGTTCGATCTATAGATTCAGCCATCATATAGTTCGGCTAGATGCACACAAGGCTCGACTGCTATGGGGTTCTGCCAGCATAGGTTTGGTTGTATAGGTTTCGCTGGCCAAAGGTTCATGGCTCCCAGGTTCGTTCCAATGAGGGTTCGTCCCATTCAGCTTCGTGATTCCCTGGTTCGTAACAGCCTGGTTCACCTCCCTGGGTTCGGCCACCATGAAGGTTTGCATGATAAGGGCTTCGGCTGGCACAAGGTTCGGCCCTTCCATGGTTCGGCTACCATCTGGTTCAGCAGGTTCGTGGCACTTAGGTTCGCGACAGCTGATGGTTCGCTCATGCATGGTTCGTGAAATCTAAGATTCAGCCAGCAGAAGGTTCGGCCACCCTTTTTGTGTTCGGCTCCCTTGACCCAGCTCTATGGAGGTTCGGCCAACTGCTTTGTCGCGAACCATCAAGTTCATCCTCATCGTCTTCGAGTTCTAAGCTATTGCAGGTTTAACCTCTCACTTATACTAGCTTATTGTCACACCCCGAGCCGGCGGGGTAGGATCGGAGTCCCCGTCGGGCGGAAGGTTCCCGGGGCGCGATATCGGGAGTGATAATCAGAAGTGATCAGATTGTTTACATTGCACATGATATAAATGAGAAATGCTAAATAAAATAGAATTACAAAGTTAAATTACATCAGTATCGTTTATAATTTAACAATGTAAATCTATTGTAAACATCATAAAATGACTATCTTGTATTTACACAAGATATACAAAATAAATTGTATAATGATGTCTTCAAAAGTATGCAGGTCCAAAATACTAGTCTTCTATATGAAGTCCTAGTCCGAACGAAATGACTTCCTAATTGACCTGTTCGTCACCTGAGAAGTCATGCAAAAAGATCAAGTCAACACATGGTTGGTGAGTTCATATAGTTTTAGTAGTTGAAAATGATTTGAAAACCTCCTTTGGTAAAGACCCTAACCTCATTAACACCACATGTAATATCCACATCGGTATGCTTATATATAGGGCATATGTAAGGGACAAGCCCTAGCCAACATCCCACCACATACTAATATGCATATGACACTGCTGTTAATGACAATTAAGCATTTTTACCCTTAACACAATCCCATAAGTTCTTCTGTTTGTTGTCCCTGTCATTACAATCATTTGAAATCCATGTTGATTCCACAAGTTCATCACACAATATGATCAACCACACAATTGTATAAACAGTTATAAATGCTTAATTAAACAAGTAAGTAAACATTTAATAAAATCTAGGTCCTATGATTGGGGCCTTTGGTCATACTCGAGTAGACTAGTCTGTCAATCTAGGTACTTAGTAGTTAGGGAAACTGTAAATATCCTCAAACATACGACCTACAAGTCAAACGGTCTAGCTAGGACTTCTTGAAATGCAGGATTTTATGTTTCGTCAATGTTTTTGGCGTATGCTATCTCTGATATTTCCCAGGCTTTCCCTTAAAAATGATTTATTGATTCGTCTGATTCTGTCACAAGATGTACTTGATGCGTTGATCATAGAATACTAGATTCATTGATCGATTGTACACTTGATTCGTTATTCAACAAACACTTGGTTTGTAGAACATTGAATGTTGTCTTTGCAAAGATTGTTTTGTTTGATTTCTTGAAGTCCCACACTTGTTTGTCAAAATGTTTGGTTTGATTTCCTTGAATTCACCCACTTGATTTGTCAAAATGTTTGGTTTGATTTCCTTGAACTCACCCACTTGATTTGTCAAAATGTTTGGTTTGATTTCCTTGCACTCCCACACTTGTTTTGCCAAAATGTTTGATGTGATTCTTTTGAAATGTTTTGATCCGTTGAAATCTTTTAGTTTAAATCTGATTATTCACTTAGTTTATAAGTAAATCAGTTAGTAAACCTGCATAAAATCTTCCTAGACATGGTCTAGGATAACATTTATATATATGTAAAACATATAAATTTAAAAGCATTTAAGTAAACAATTTAAATAACAGTTTACGCATGCTTCTCAGCCCCGCGTTTTAAAACAAAAATGTTTGAAAAGGGGCAATGAACTCACCTGTGCTGCTATGTAATTTGATCTAACACAAAATGCGCGCTCCTGTATGTAAGCTAAGTTTCTTCAGTTCCTGAGTTATTTTATAAAAATTCGAATATAATAAGTACGCATAGTAGTCGTCGTGCCTAAGACTTGATCTTTGGGTGTGTGCAACTAAGTGTCTTAGTACTAAGTGTAACTAAGGTCTAATTTATCCTAGTTACCCTTTTTGATCCCCAATCCCATAGTTTAGTTACTTAGTTGTAATAACTTACCTTTACATTTTTAGAAATTTCGGCAGAGTTTCCTTTGTTTTTAGAGCAAATCCAGACAATTATATTGTCTATTTATAACAAAGTCCCAATTCAACCAATTCCATAAATATTTAAACCAAAACATTACAATTAATCCTTTATAACAAAATTTAACTAAAGGAAAACTATGCCATTTATATAATTCACATTTCAAATTAATCAAAACTTTAGAAGTTATTAGACCAACTATTATAATGTATATTTCAAAGTAAACAAAATTTTAATTGAAAGCACTCACACATTTTCATTTCGATATTACAACATCATTGTTTAAATTTAATTAAACTTTTATCATTTGATGGACTTAATAAAGTCCCATTGGGCCCATTTAAGCCCAATTGTAAATCTTTGATTCCCAATTGATCATCCAACTTGATTTTTAATCCATGTGATTTCTTGAAAAGGTTCTTCTCATGTGTTAGATTACCTCAAAAGATGTTGCATTTATATTGATATGTTATTGTGTTTCATGAAGATGCATACATCTTAGTAACCCTACTTAGTAGTCCATGCATCAACATACAACACAATTCATGTATGCATGTATTCTTAGCTCGTTCCTAGACTTTGAGTCCTTGTGTGTACATTCCCGTGACCCTTAGACTAGGATTCATAGCCCTTAACCCATCACCCTTCTATTTTGATAACATTTCAGGTTTGGTAAACCCCAAGGAGCAGCGAACCTTTTGAGGTGAGTTCCTTAGGTTCGGCTAACATTTCAACACCACGAACCCTAAGGGTTCGACCATGATGAGGTAAAGGTTCGGTCAAGTGTTCCCTAGGTTCGCAACTAAGAAGGTTCGTTCCAACTAAGTGAGGGTTCGGCCAGCTTGGATGGTTCGGCTGGAAAGTATAGGGTTCGTGGGTCCTAGGTTCGTGATGCTATGGTTCGGCCAAGTCAACATTGCAGGGTTCGTGACCCAGGTCCTATAGGTTCGTTGCAGGCTACACAGGGTTCGGCTCCCAGAAGGTTGCAGGGTTCGTTGCAGAAGCCATGCAGGGTTCGGCTGCATGGGTGGGTTCGTGTAGGGTTCGGCCAGCGAACCTGTTTAGTTCGGCCAGTAGATCCCACGAACCTGTAAGGGTTTTGGCGTTCCCATCTTCGTTTTAACGAGCTAAACCTGTTACAAACTAGTTCTAACAGATTCTAAACCCATGTGATAACCTGATCTAAGTGTTCTAAGTGCTTTAGTGCCGGTTATAATGACAAATCGCAAGAACTTGAGAAACCCTCTAAAATTCGAATTTAAAGTGAATTATTACCTTAGATTTCGTAGATAAACACGCAAAATACTTGTACTTCTGAATTCTATTCGATGAGAGGATCGTCTTGGCACCAAATTTGATCGAATCCAACTTGAAGTGAATGAGATTTTCTAGAGAGAAGGTGGAGAACCGATTTCTAGAGAGAGAGGCATAAAACGTGAATGAGAGCAAGGATGGAGATGGTGGTGGTAGGTGTTGACATAAATGATTCTTTAAATGGGTTAAAATATATCCGGATGTTCGGTCTCGTTCGGTTTCGCGTAAAATACCGGTTCGCGTAGCTTTCGCAACTAAACGACACAATTATAAAATTAGAAATCTTTTAATTATACAAGGTTGTGATTCCTAATAAATTAACTAATATCTTCTATTTATTAAATTTAAAATATTAATTTACTGTTTAAATCGAAATGTACGGTTGTCGCGCGTATTCGTTCGAATCGTCACCCGTACAAACACGACGATAACTGTACTTTTCAATCTTGTTTTCTAATTATAGAATATCCTTCA
This sequence comes from Mikania micrantha, assembly GCA_009363875.1. Lineage (NCBI taxonomy): Eukaryota > Viridiplantae > Streptophyta > Magnoliopsida > Asterales > Asteraceae > Mikania > Mikania micrantha. Next base: position 48,479,972 of record CM018698.1, read on the forward strand.
GAACGTTAAACTTTCAGATATATTCGTACAGATCGTCACCTATACGAATAACCCGTCAATTTAGCATTCACATAACGATATTCGTGTGTTTTGTTCCGTAAGGCCTCACATACGTTTATACATAATAAATCCTAAACAAATAATCACATGATGGTTCTGTATTGCCGGATTATTATCTGACTCAAGAACCATTGTTATGAACTGTGTTTCCGCTAATTGTTTCTGAATTTGTTCTATGAACACACAAAATAACAATGATAAATGATGTGAATCTGAAATGTACTAAAATGTATATGATTCGTACCTGTTTTACTGTTCATGTACTGTAGAGATCACTGTTCCGGTAACGGTTCCGGCACTGATGTTACAGTCTCCCCTTGTTAGAGAAATTTCGTCCCGAAATTTAAGAGTTGTTATCAGGTACAGCTTCCTCTTCAAACAGTTGGGGATACTTTAACTTCATGTGATCTTCACGTTCCCAAGTGAACTCGGGCCCGCGTCTTGAATTCCATCGAACCTTTACAATAGGAATACGGCTTCGCCTCAGTTGTTTAACCTTGCTATTTATAATCTCTAAGGGTTCTTCAATGAAATGTAACTGTTCATCGACTTGAATCTCTTCGATTGGAATGACGAGAGACTCGTCAGCAAGGCATTTCTTTAGGTTTGAGACGTGAAACACATCATGCACACCACTGAGTTCATCTGGTAACCTCAGTCGATAGGCTACAGGACCTATACGTTCGATGATCTCGAACGGTCCCACGTATCGTGGTGCTAATTTGCCTTTCTTTCCAAAGCGTACAACGCCTTTCCATGGGGATACCTTCAACATTACACGATCTCCCACTTGGAATTCCAACGGCTTGCGCCGTTTGTCGGCGTAGCTCTTTTGTCTGCTCCTTGTTGCTTGTAGTCTTCTTTGAATCTGAGCTATCTTGTCAGTGGTTTCTTGGATAAGTTCTGGTCCAGTTATTCGGTTGTCTCCAATTTCAGTCCAACAGATCGGTGATCGACATTTCCGGCCATAAAGAGCCTCGAATGGGGCACATCCTATACTGCTGTGGTAACTGTTATTGTAGGAGAACTTAATCAGTGGCAAATGGAAGTCCCAGTTCCCACCAAAGTCCAATACACAGGTTCTTAACATGTCCTCTAGGGTTTGAATAGTACGTTCGCTTTGACCATCCGTTTGTGGGTGGTAAGCTGTACTCAGATTTAACTGTGTCCCTAGAGATTTCTGCAATGATTGCCAGAACCTTGATGTAAATCTGCTGTCTCTATCAGAAATAATAGACAATGGCACACCGTGGCGTACCACTATCTCATTGATGTACAACCTTGCCAGTTTATCCATTGTGAAGGTCTCACGCATAGGCAAGAAATGAGCATATTTTGTTAAACGATCAATGATCACCCAAATTGTATCATGACCACTGGAAGTGCGGGGTAGCTTGGTAATGAAATCCATAGCTATTTGTTCCCATTTCCAGAGCGGAATCTCAGGCTGTTCCAGTAAACCAGACGGTCTCTGGTGTTCCGCCTTTACCTTCGCACACGTTAGACATTGACCGACGTATTCGGCTATGTCTTTCTTCATTCCAGGCCACCAATAAAATCCACGCAAGTCTTGGTACATCTTATCAGCACCTGGATGAACAGAGTATTTAGTCTTGTGTGCCTCATCGAAGATAAGTTTTCTCAATTCATCTATCGCCGGGATCCATATACGTTCCCGATAGTAGATCATTCCATCAGGCTTCGTGTCGAACTGTTTCTCTGCTCCGCAATCAAGTTCCCTCTTCAGATTACCTCGGTTAAGTGCTTCTTGTTGTGCTTGAATAATCTTGTCACTTAAACTGGTCTGCACGGTTATCCCCATTGCTCTAACACGTAGGGGTTTGACCCGTTCCTTCCGGCTCAAGGCATCAGCTACAACGTTCGCCTTTCCCGGATGGTATTTGATCACACAATCATAATCATTCAGAAGTTCAATCCAACGGCGTTGTCGCATGTTGAGATCCTTCTGATCAAAGATGTGCTGCAGACTTTTGTGATCAGTGAATATGGTACACTTGGTGCCATATAAGTAATGTCTCCAAATCTTCAACGCGAAGATTACAGCTCCCAGTTCAAGATCATGAGTAGTGTAATTCTTCTCATGAATCTTTAACTGTCTTGATGCATAGGCTATGACTTTGTCCCGTTGCATTAACACACAACCAAGTCCCTGATGGGAAGCATCACAGTATACAACAAAATCATCACAGTCTTCTGGGAGAGATAGAATTGGAGCATCACATAATTTCTGTTTCAAGGTCTGAAAAGCATCCTCTTGTTTCTGCTCCCAGACAAACGGTTCACTCTTCTGAGTTAGCTTAGTGAGAGGCAAAGCTATTTTAGAAAAGTTTGAGATAAACCTTCTATAATAACCCGCCAATCCCAGAAAAGACCGTATCTCCGTCGGTGTCTTTGGAGTGTCCCAATTCTTTATCGCCTCGATCTTGGCAGGGTCTACATGAATTCCCTCGCTGTTGACCACATGACCCAGAAATTGAACTTCTCTTAGCCAAAACTCACATTTGGAGAATTTGGCATAGAGTTTCTCTTCTTTCAACAGCTCCAAGATCTTTCTAAGGTGTTGCTCATGTTCTGTTTTGGTCTTGGAATAAATCAGTATGTCATCAATGAAGACAATGACAAACTGATCCAAGTACGGCTTGCACACTCGGTTCATGAGATCCATGAAAACCGCTGGTGCATTTGTCAATCCGAAGGGCATCACCATAAATTCATAATGCCCATACCTTGTTCGGAAGGCCGTTTTCGGTATGTCTTCATCTTGAACTCTCAGCTGATGATATCCAGACCGCAAGTCAATCTTTGAGAAGTATTGAGCTCCTTGTAGTTGGTCAAACAAATCATCAATCCTCGGCAAAGGATACCGATTCTTGATGGTTAATTTGTTCAGCTCTCTGTAATCTATGCACATTCTGAACGATCCGTCTTTCTTTTTCACGAACAAGACCGGAGCTCCCCAAGGTGAGTAGCTCGGTCTGATGAAACCCTTGTCAAGTAACTCCTGCAATTGATTAGACAATTCCTGCATCTCTGAAGGTGCTAACCTGTAAGGAGATTTAGCAACAGGAGTTGCTCCAGGAATTAAGTCAATACGAAACTCTACCGGTCGCGCAGGTGGCAAACCAGGTAGGTCTTCGGGGAATACTTCAGGATATTCTTTCACTACCGGTACCTCTTGGATCTTCTTCTTGTCTTTCTCTTTTTCCACCACATGAGCCAGAAAAGCTATGCACTGCTTCTTTAAACACTTAAACGCCTTTATGCAAGAAATGATTTTGACACTTCGCTCTGCTTGATCCCCTCTAACTTCCAATACACGATCACTCGGCAATGGAATTCGAAGCAGCTTCTCAGAACAGATGACTTCCACTCGGTTAGAGGAAAGCCAATCCATTCCAACAATGATGTCGAAACTACCCAACTCCATCGGTATCAAATCGATGGCAAATGTATGATCATTAAGTGTCAATGGGCAATTTCTATAAACTGTACTAACTGTAATCTGTTTCCCGTTAGCTACTTCTATAATGTAAGGGGAGTCTAACTGTTCCTCCACTGAATCTAGTTGGCATGCAAAATCGGTAGAGATAAAACTCTGATCCGCACCAGTATAAAATAAAACAGATGCATAAAAGTCATGTAAGAGAAACGTACCAGTGACCACATTTGGGTCCTGGCGTGCAGCTGGTGCTCCGATAGCGAAAGCTCGTCCACGTGGTGCTTGAACCGTTGGTTGTGCTTTCTTTGGGCAGTTCCTCGTGAAGTGGCCTTGTTCGCCACAATTATAGCATCCACCATTGTTATGATTTGTTGGTGGAGGAAGAGCCAAAGCAGCATTGTTGACTGCTTGGTTAGGTGTCATCCTACAGTATTGGACCCAATGGCCCTTCCGTCCACATCCCGTGCAATGTTTGCAGGGAGTGTCAGCAGTGTGGTGATACTGACACTTGGCACACAGAGGATATGTGCCAGTGTAGGGTTTGCGGTTGGGGTTTTGTGGTGTTGCTGCTATTTGTTGCAGAGGTGTGGCCACCGCGTAGTTCTTGATGGTCTTCTGTTTCTTCTTCTGATGATGGGAGGGTTTCTTTGAAGATTCAGCTTTGTTCTTACTGGGTTCAGCCTCCTTCTTTAGAACTCCAGAGGCTACCATGAGGTCAGTGAGTTTCCCAGACAGTCTCACTGCAGATTCAACAGTAGTAGGGTTGGCTGAAACAACCATGCCCTGAATGCAGGCGGGAAGTCCACCCACATAACGGTCTATCCTTTTCTCCAGAGTTGGTACCATATCTGGTACCAAAGCAACTAACTCGTGGTAACGAGTAGTGTACCCCATGTGATCAGCCCCCTTCATCACATGGTTGGATAGTTCAACCTCCAACTTCTGCAGCTCATTCTTGGGACAAAATTCTGTTCGCAGCAGTGCTTTGAAGTCTTCCCATGACATTGCCATAGCTTCCTCTCTTCCTCGGGCGTTGATCTGACCATTCCACCAGGTCAGAGCCCGTTTGTTGAATGTTCCCGCTGAGTAACGGACCTTGTGGTGTTCGGGGCAGCTGCAAAGATCCAATGTTGCCTCAATCTTCTCAATCCATTGGATTAATCCAACGGCGCCTTCAGACCCACTAAAACTGGGTGGTTTACGTCCTACAAAGGACTTGTAGGAGTAATGAGATGAATCTCCAGTATTTCCACTGGCTTCTCCTGATGTGTTTCTAGTGTTGAGGATTTCATTACGAAGACGAAGGAACATCTCTGGTATTGCTTCTTTCATCTGATTTGTCATCTGGCTACTCAGTAAAGTCACCAGAGCGATAGTAGCAGGATCCATGGTCGGTGCTGTGCCCGAACCAGATGCTTGAGTAATCAATGGAGGAGGGGGAGGAGGAGGTGGTGGTGGTGAATCGTTTGGTGACGGTGTGGAGGAGTGTGGAGCCAAGTCTTGTGGTGGTAGCTGTATCAAAGGAGGCTGTCTTCGCGGCGGCATTCTGATCATAACCAATAGAGTTATCGGTTAGTGCAATGACCGAATACAGAAGACAACATGCAAATAATTCCTAAGTCCTGTTTTCTCTATATGCAGGGTCCCTAGGTTATAGTCTAGGCCAAACCATTTAAATAAGTGACCTATATTTCTCTATAACCATGGCTCTGATACCAATCTGTCACACCCCGAGCCGGCGGGGTAGGATTGGAGTCCCGTCGGGCGGAAGGTTCCCGGGGCGCGATATCGGGAGTGATAATCAGAAGTGATCAGATTGTTTACATTGCACATGATATAAATGAGAAATGCTAAATAAAATAGAATTACAAAGTTAAATTACATCAGTATCGTTTATAATTTAACAATGTAAATCTATTGTAAACATCATAAAATGACTATCTTGTATTTACACAAGAAATACAAAATAAATTGTATAATGATGTCTTCAAAAGTATGCAGGTCCAAAATACTAGTCTTCTATATGAAGTCCTAGTCCGAACGAAATGACTTCCTAATTGACCTGTTCGTCACCTGAGAAGTCATGCAAAAAGATCAAGTCAACACATGGTTGGTGAGTTCATATAGTTTTAGTAGTTGAAAATGATTTGAAAACCTCCTTTGGTAAAGACCCTAACCTCATTAACACCACATGTAATATCCACATCGGTATGCTTATATATAGGGCATATGTAAGGGACAAGCCCTAGCCAACATCCCACCACATACTAATATGCATATGACACTGCTGTTAATGACAATTAAGCATTTTTACCCTTAACACAATCCCATAAGTTCTTCTGTTTGTTGTCCCTGTCATTACAATCATTTGAAATCCATGTTGATTTCACAAGTTCATCACACAATATGATCAACCACACAATTGTATAAACAGTTATAAATGCTTAATTAAACAAGTAAGTAAACATTTAATAAAATCTAGGTCCTTATGATTGGGGCCTTTGGTCATACTCGAGTAGACTAGTCTGTCAATCTAGGTACTTAGTAGTTAGGGAAACTGTAAATATCCTCAAACATACGACCTACAAGTCAAACGGTCTAGCTAGGACTTCTTGAAATGCAGGATTTTATGTTTCGTCAATGTTTTTGGCGTATGCTATCTCTGATATTTCCCAGGCTTTCCCTTGAAAATGATTTATTGATTCGTCTGATTCTGTCACAAGATGTACTTGATGCGTTGATCATAGAATACTAGATTCATTGATCGATTGTACACTTGATTCGTTATTCAACAAACACTTGGTTTGTAGAACATTGAATGTTGTCTTTGCAAAGATTGTTTTGTTTGATTTCTTGAAGTCCCACACTTGTTTGTCAAAATGTTTGGTTTGATTTCCTTGAATTCACCCACTTGATTTGTCAAAATGTTTGGTTTGATTTCCTTGAACTCACCCACTTGATTTGTCAAAATGTTTGGTTTGATTTCCTTGCACTCCCACACTTGTTTTGCCAAAATGTTTGATGTGATTCTTTTGAAATGTTTTGATCCGTTGAAATCTTTTAGTTTAAATCTGATTATTCACTTAGTTTATAAGTAAATCAGTTAGTAAACCTGCATAAAATCTTCCTAGACATGGTCTAGGATAACATTTATATATATGTAAAACATATAAATTTAAAAGCATTTAAGTAAACAATTTAAATAACAGTTTACGCATGCTTCTCAGCCCCGCGTTTTAAAACAAAAATGTTTGAAAAGGGGCAATGAACTCACCTGTGCTGCTATGTAATTTGATCTAACACAAAATGCGCGCTCCTGTATGTAAGCTAAGTTTCTTCAGTTCCTGAGTTATTTTATAAAAATTCGAATATAATAAGTACGCATAGTAGTCGTCGTGCCTAAGACTTGATCTTTGGGTGTGTGCAACTAAGTGTCTTAGTACTAAGTGTAACTAAGGTCTAATTTATCCTAGTTACCCTTTTTGATCCCCAATCCCATAGTTTAGTTACTTAGTTGTAATAACTTACCTTTACATTTTTAGAAATTTCGGCAGAGTTTCCTTTGTTTTTAGAGCAAATCCAGACAATTATATTGTCTATTTATAACAAAGTCCCAATTCAACCAATTCCATAAATATTTAAACCAAAACATTACAATTAATCCTTTATAACAAAATTTAACTAAAGGAAAACTATGCCATTTATATAATTCACATTTCAAATTAATCAAAACTTTAGAAGTTATTAGACCAACTATTATAATGTATATTTCAAAGTAAACAAAATTTTAATTGAAAGCATTCACACATTTTCATTTCGATATTACAACATCATTGTTTAAATTTAATTAAACTTTTATCATTTGATGGACTTAATAAAGTCCCATTGGGCCCATTTAAGCCCAATTGTAAATCTTTGATTCCCAATTGATCATCCAACTTGATTTTTAATCCATGTGATTTCTTGAAAAGGTTCTTCTCATGTGTTAGACTACCTCAAAAGATGTTGCATTTATATTGATATGTTATTGTGTTTCATGAAGATGCATACATCTTAGTAACCCTACTTAGTAGTCCATGCATCAACATACAACACAATTCATGTATGCATGTATTCTTAGCTCGTTCCTAGACTTTGAGTCCTTGTGTGTACATTCCCGTGACCCTTAGACTAGGATTCATAGCCCTTAACCCATCACCCTTCTATTTTGATAACATTTCAGGTCCGGTAAACCCCAAGGAGCAGCGAACCTTTTGAGGTGAGTTCCTTAGGTTCGGCTAACATTTCAACACCACGAACCCTAAGGGTTCGGCCATGATGAGGTAAAGGTTCGGTCAAGTGTTCCCTAGGTTCGCAACTAAGAAGGTTCGTTCCAACTAAGTGAGGGTTCGGCCAGCTTGGATGGTTCGGCTGGAAAGTATAGGGTTCGTGGGTCCTAGGTTCGTGATGCTATGGTTCGGCCAAGTCAACATTGCAGGGTTCGTGACCCAGGTCCTATAGGTTCGTTGCAGGCTACACAGGGTTCGGCTCCCAGAAGGTTGCAGGGTTCGTTGCAGAAGCCATGCAGGGTTCGGCTGCATGGGTGGGTTCGTGTAGGGTTCGGCCAGCGAACTTGTTTAGTTCGGCCAGTAGATCCCACGAACCTGTAAGGGTTTTGGCGTTCCCATCTTCGTTTTAACGAGCTAATCCTGTTACAAACTAGTTCTAACAGATTCTAAACCCATGTGATAACCTGATCTAAGTGTTCTAAGTGCTTTAGTGCCGGTTATAATGACAAATCGCAAGAACTTGAGAAACCCTCTAAAATTCGAATTTAAAGTGAATTATTACCTTAGATTTCGTAGATAAACACGCAAAATACTTGTACTTCTGAATTCTATTCGATGAGAGGATCGTCTTGGCACCAAATTTGATCGAATCCAACTTGAAGTGAATGAGATTTTCTAGAGAGAAGGTGGAGAACCGATTTCTAGAGAGAGAGGCATAAAACGTGAATGAGAGCAAGGATGGAGATGGTGGTGGTAGGTGTTGACATAAATGATTCTTTAAATGGGTTAAAATATATCCAGATGTTCGGTCTCGTTCGGTTTCACGTAAAATACCGGTTCGCGTAGCTTTCGCAACTAAACGACACAATTATAAAATTAGAAATCTTTTAATTATACAAGGTTGTGATTCCTAATAAATTAACTAATATCTTCTATTTATTAAATTTAAAATATTAATTTACTGTTTAAATCGAAATGTACGGTTGTCGCGCGTATTCGTTCGAATCGTCACCCGTACAAACACGACGATAACTGTACTTTTCAATCTTGTTTTCTAATTATAAAATATCCTTCAGAACGTTAAACTTTCAGATATATTCGTACAGATCATCACCTATACGAATAACCCGTCAATTTAGCATTCACATAACGATATTCGTGTGTTTTGTTCCGTAAGGCCTCACATACGTTTATACATAATAAATCCTAAAAAAAAATCACATGATGGTTCTGTATTGCCGGATTATTATCTGACTCAAGAACCATTGTTATGAACTGTGTTTTTGCTAATTGTTTCTGAATTTGTTCTATGAACACACAAAATGACAATGATAAATGATGTGAATCTGAAATGTACTAAAATGTATATGATTCGTACCTGTTTTACTGTTCATGTACTGTAGAGATCACTGTTCCGGTAACGGTTCCGGCACTGATGTTACACTTATGTAGCTTCGGTTAAGGTTTAACTTGTTAAATAATCAATTTAGAAACCATAGTTTCAACCGGTTGTTTAAAGAAAGAAAACCAAAAAGTAAAGTGTTTGATCTACCTTCTAATCGAGTTCAAATACTTGAAGTCTTCGTGGGTTCTTGTTCTACTTAATCACACGAATGTTTTGGCACCAAGATCTCTTGAAATGGTTGAGATTTGAGGGAGAATATGTAGAGAGAAGTTAGAGAGAGAGATGTGATGAATTTGAGCTTTAGAGAGAGAAAGCTTTGTTAGAGAATGAGGAAGAAAGAGTAGTTTACCCTTCTTATACCTCGTTTCGTTCCCACGTGTTCGGTCTCGTTTATATTGCGTTAAAATTTATAAGATGCTCGGTTCTTCTCGTAAAACATATTTAAAACATAAAACGTTTAAATCCTTAGGCTTCGTTTTAATAAAATGATTTCGAATAATCCAATGATTTTAATTAAATCCGTTTTATAAAATGGTTTCGTTGGTTTCCGTTTAATCCTTTATTTAACAAAATGATTTTATTAAATTTTGATTAAGATTGTGATTCCTAATAAATTTTTTTAAATTCCTTTTCTTAATTTAATATCGTTAGATATTATTTTAGTTATTTCGTCGAAACGCGTTACTCACGTACGTATTCGTAAAGATCGTCACCTTTTCGAATCCAACGCTCGTATCGTATTTCGATTCGATTTACGATTTATGGAATATTGTCTCAGTATATTATTCCTAATAATTATATTCGTGTGAATCGTCACCCACGCGAATACATTATTAAGTTAATATTTCTGAAATAATATTCGTGTTTAAATTATATTCGTAACCTCACCATCGCGTAATTATTTCCAATAACGTTTTCATCATTTTATTATCTTGAATATTATAATTTCCCAATCCAAATCCCACTAAACCATATCACTGACACATCCATGATAGACCGAAATAAGCTTATTTATAGGGCATATGTAGGAGTAGGTCGCAACCTATCCAGCCACCGTCCCACCACCATATCGATAAATCATGACCATGTGTCCTTAACTATGTTTAGTATCCAACCAATAACCAACTAATAAACCTTTGTCATTCCAACCAAAACGTCGGATTCTCCTCACCAAATCCTCAACACTGATATAATCATGATAAACCGAAGATGGTTTATGTATAGGGCATACGTAGAAGTCAGTCGCAACTGCTTCAGCCGCCATCCCACCACCTCTTCGATAGACCATGATTATATCCTTGTCTATCTTTGTTTATAGAATCCCATACCACTACCATTTCAAATCAACAACCCATATCATATTAATTCAATTGCAATAAACTCTCTGGTTCTATCTAGTTATTTTCCAAACTAGATTTCCCATGGTTTATGCTCATAAGTATATGTTCTCAATATGTATATCAATAGTAATAACATCCAATAATCCATAGTAATTATCATATCAGGCTTTAACAGTACAAACATTTATGTAACGAAGTGCCTGAAAAACAGTGATGTTACACACACAGACACATATATATATATATGTATTAACCTTATAAGATTTTGTTAAGAAATTAGATATTTTTAAGTGAAAATATCTATAATGCCTATTTTCTAATTTCATAATAGCATATTCCTGATCAGAAATAAAGAATATTGAAGAGTTTAAGAAATAAATACCAACTCCTTGAAATAGTAGACTCATTTCCGAAGCCTTCTTTATCCCTGTTTAAATAACATAATAATTACATACCTCAATATCCTTAGGTATGGTGTAGGTATATGCGATATCCCGAAATATTCTTGAAATTTAGTTCCTGCACATATTCAAGAAACAAGAAAAATTGGGACAAACCTAATATACTGGCGACAAGGCCGGTTAGATTGGCGACTAAGGCCGAAGATACTGGCGACTAAGGCCGAAGATGCTGGTGAGTAAGGTCGAAGATGCTGGGGACAAGGCCGATTATACTGGCGACTAAGGCCTTGTTGTATAGCATATGAATGCTATATTTCGGAGGATCCCTGGTAATAGTGTTTGAAAATGAAATTGTCAGCCACTCATGCGTGTACTGTCCTAAAATCTCCAACTATACCGGGATAATTCGGAAAATCCATGATTATAACCCTTGATAATGAAATTGTCAGCCACTCATGCGTGTACTAGTCCCATTATCTTGGATTATAATAGGATATACGTGCGCTGGTGTATGAACCCTAGTTCGTTTGAGAGACAAAAGTTCCTTGAGTTTTGATTTCAGGTCAAAACTTTGCAACCAGACATATAGTCTCTGCATGGGTCTTCTTCATAGTTTTGATTTCAGGTTAAAACTTCGCAACCAGACATATAGTCTATGCGGGGGTCTTGATCAAGTTTTGATTTCAGGTCAAAACTTGGGCTGAGACATATAGTCTCGTATCTTCTCCAACTGTACCTGCAAAACATTAAGATTTTTCCATGGGTGGAAATCATGAATCCTAAGACCACTCCCATTCATAACCAACCAACCAAAACTGTTCCATAAAATATTAATTTCTCTCTCTTCCATACATACAACCAACCAAACTTAATTTTTTCACTCTCATTCACAACCAACCCAACCTAATAAAATTAACCAATCACAAAAATACATGTGGCATAGAAAACTTGTTTAATAATATTATAATGACCAACCAATGGTTGGTGGAGCAACTTGGTTGTGCGTTTTTAAGCTATTTTTCTTTTTCTTTTTTTAGTTTTTACCAAACAACCAAACATTCAAGTCATGGATGAGAGTGGTCTAATACCCCTCCGATGCTTTAGTTAGTACCAAGATATATTCATGATATGAGTGTAGAGATATTTAGCAAAATATAGGGTCATTTAAAGCAAGTATATCATATAAAGTAGGTTTTAATATGAATGGCATTCCATGCCCTTGGAAGAGGTTTACCTTCCATAGTGGTCAACTTATATGCCCCTTTTCCAGCCTCGGATTCGATTCTATAGGGTCCTTCCCATTTTGGGGCAAATTTCCCATCTGTAGGATTGGTGGTATTCTGAAATGTTTTACTTAAAACTAAATCTCCAATTTGGAATCTTCTAATCCTTATATTCTTGTTATAGGATTTAGCCATCTTTTGCTGATAAGTTGCCATCCAAATTTTTGCAATATCCCTAATTTCATCGACGATATCTATATCTTGAGATAATATTTCATTATTAGCTTCTATAGTTTGTAAGCTTGTTCTCGTGGTAGGGATAATCATCTCAGTTGGGAGTACAGATTCAGAACCAAATATTAATGAGAATGGTGTTTGACAAGTCGCCTTCTTTGTGGTTGTTCTATCTGCCCATTGGACAAATGGGAGTTCTTCAGCCCATTTTCCTTTCTTGGATCCCAACTTCTTTTTGAGATTGTTTATGATAATTTAATTACTTGATTCTACTTGACCGTCAGCTTGAGGATGTACTGGTGTGGAAGTAATCATTTTTATGCCCCATGTTTCACAGAAGTTGGTAGTTCTCTTACCAATAAATTGAGACCCATTGTCGTAGGTAATTTCGGCAGGTATCCCGAATCTGGTCAGGATATTTCTCTTTATAAATGAAATTACCTCTTTGTCTCTAACATGTACGAAGGCTTCAGCTTCAATCCATTTCGAAAAGTAATCGGGCATAGCAAGCATGAAAACTTTTCCTCCTAGTGCTTTTGGTAGTTTATCTACTATATCCATTCTCCATTTCATGAATGGCCATGATGAGACTTTCGGATATAAAGGTTCAGCCGGTTGATGAAGAATATTGCTATGTTTTTGACAAGCGTCACATTTTTTATAATAAGACATCGCATCCTTTCTCATAATAGGCCAGAAGTATCATGTTCTTAGGATTTTTGAAAGTAATGCTCTGCCCCCAGTGTGATTTCCACAATCTCCTTCGTGAATATCCTTCATTACTTCTAAACTTTCTGGTTTTTCTAAACACTTTAGGTATGGACCAGTTACTGATTTCCTATATAAGATATTCCAAATGATTGTGTATCTGGATACTCTAGCTTTAAAAGCTCTAGGATTTGTTTCTTCACAGGTATGTTTCCTGTTTGAAGATAATCCTTAATAGGGATAATCCAGGATATTTTGTGTGTATCAATATTCTTTGGTTCAAGAATTTGATTCGAGTATTCTATGTTTATTGCTGGATTCAAGATATGTAGGATAGGGATACTGATATCATCAGAGATCTTAAGAGATGATACGAGGTTTGTTAATGCATCTGCTTTAGCATTCTCTTCTCTAGGAACTTGTGTGATATCAAAAGTGTAGAAATATCTCACTATATCCCTGACTATCTCTAAGTATTTTGCCAGTTTTTTCCCCCTTAACCATATAGGAACCATTAAATTGGTTTGCTATTAGTAAGGAGTCAACAAACACGTGGAGATTTCTTATTTTCATATCCCTAGCTAATTGAAGTCCTGCTATCAAGGCTTCATATTCAGCTTCATTATTAGTTTCTTGAAATTCACAATTAATCGATTAGGGTATTATGTCCACTTGTGGTGATTTTAGTATGATCCCTAATCCTGTCCCCCTTACATTTGAAGCTTTATCGGTATATAAGGTCCATTCACCAGTATTCTCATCCAGAAATTATTGTTGAATATCACTACTAAAATCTACCACAAAGTCTACCACAAAGTCTGCTAATGCTTGAGATTTATTGTTGAATATCACTTCCAAATCCACTTCTGGTTGAATATCACTACCAAAATCTACCACGAAGTCTGCTAATGCTTGAGATTTATTGTTGTTCTTTGTTCATAAATTAAATCATAAGTGCTAAGATTTACTGACCATTTAGTCATCCTTTCTGATAGCTCATGTTTCCTTAGCGCAGATTTAATAGGGTAATTTGTGTTAATAGGTATCCTGTGTGTCTCAAAGTAATGCCTAAGTTTTGTTAAGGCCATAATTAAAGCTAGGATTAGCTTTTCGAGGTGAGAATATCTAGTCTTAGCATCTAATAGGCTCTTACTTACATAGTATACAGGATGTTGTGATCCTTGGTAATCCTTAACTAACACAGCACTTACAGTAGTTCGGGATAATGCTAGGTATACTGATAGTGGTTCACAGTCTTCTGGTTTCATGAGCAATGGTGGTGGGGATAAGTATTCTTTCAAATCCTGAAGCACCTTCTCGTGCTCTTCATCCCATTGAAACTTCTTATTCTTTTTTAAGATATCGTAGAATCCTTTAAATTTCTTAGAAGATCTTGAGATGAATATGTTAAGTGCATCTATCCTTCCTGTTAACCTTTGCACTTCTTTTACGTTTGTTAGGGATTTTAAGTTTAGGATTGCCTGGATTTGTTCTGGGCTGGCTTCTATTCCTCTCTTAGTGACCATATATCCCAAAAACTTTCCTGATCTTACTCCAAAATGACACTTATAAGGGTTAAGTTTCATATTGTACCGATCCAGGATATCGAATGATTCCTGAAGATCCTTAAGATGATCCTTGGTAATCTTTGATTTGACAACCATATCATCAAATATATACCTCCATAGTGTCGCTCAGCTTGTCCTTGAACATCATGTTGACAAGCCTTTGATAAGAGCTCCAGCATTCTGTTTCGGGTAAAAATTAACAAGCTTAACTTTTAGCAAAACCGAATTAGAAAACTGGGGTATTGTGTTTTACAAGTAAGTATCTCAAGTATATCAAATCTATTATCAGGATATCCTCGAATATCCCTGGGGATATTTCAATATACCAAACAGAAAAATATCAAGACACACGAGATTTATACGAGGAAAAGCCCTTAATCCCTTACGATTGCCGGCATAAAAACCTCGGGAGGTGACAATTGTCAATCTGCCTGATTATATTAATATTCGAATAAGTTGAATACAAGAAAAGAGCACAAATTGATCGATGCTAAATCTGCTAGTGAGCTTTTGTGTGTATAGTGCGTGTTCCGTGTCCTATATCGATCAATTGCCTCGGTATATATACTATGAAAATACAAAAGAACGGTCAATAACGTTCATATGGTAGTTCCGAGTATTCTGGCACTTTCAAAATGTGGGAGACTCATTCAAACTGATTGCATAAATCTCTCTTAGATGCCGCGTACAAGTTGGATTAGTTGAAACCTGCTTCCGTGATATTAGGTCCAGTTATATGACAGCCTATTAATCCCTGAAATCTCGCAACATACATTAGACAAACAGAGATAATTGTTAGTAACGATATATATCCCTAAATATCCTTGATCACGAAATATCCCGGATCCTAAAATATCCCGAGTGGAAATATTTAGCACCTAACAATTGCCCCCAATTTTACAGTTAGTGTACACAGCTGTAAAAGTTGAAATTTGAATTTTAAATCGACGGTTTCAAGATTAAATGAACGGTTGAGATAGGGATAACGGTTACTTTTTTGTGTCAGTTTTACTGCGCATATAATGATCACGTATCTCTCTTTCAAATCACACAAATCACTCGATCATCCTCCCCGGTAAGTTCTCTACTTGTAATCCTCTATTCTTCTTTTTTAATTTAGTAAAAATGTCGAATTCTACTTCTTCATCCGAGGCTAGTGATTTCTTCGATCAGAACATCCTTCCAAACACTGATCAGAATGATTGTACCTTCGACGATGATCATATCGAGGCCATGCAGTTCTCTCAGGCATTCCCCGAAGAAACCGTATTTCTTCAATATGATCCTGCTCTCAAAGCTGATCGTAGTTCTACCAAATGGGTTTGTTTGAATACACATTTTCCTTAGGTCTGTCCTTCCCTTTTCCTACTCTGATTTCCGAATTTTTTTGAATTACTCGTCTCTACTATCCCCAATTGATGCCCATGGGTTGGCGGTTACTTGTCACCCTTCACAGATTGAACCATAAGTATGGTCTTAAGATCGTTCTGATTGAAATTTCTTTTGCTTACCAACTTCGTACCCATGGATATTCTCGTTTCTTGCATCAGAGACGAAGTGGTGCCCCTGTTTTGGTTCATGGGGTTACCATGAATGAAGATGAATGGAGAGATAAGTTTTTCTTTGTTAAAAGAAGTTCTATCTCTAGGGGGATATCTCTTCCTGTTAGTTAGTTATTAAAGGGTAGGATATTTTGTTTATTATTATCGTTTCCTGGATTTTTGTTAATCAATTTTTGTTTGTATTTATTTTCCAGCACCGAAGTTCGAATCATTAGTTACTGAGAATCGGGATACTGAACAGAGGGTTCAGTCTCTGTTGCTAATAGGAGAAAGAGAGCAGAAGTTTGTTACATCCTCTAAGGACGATATCCCTGTTTCATCCTCAACTCATAGCGCATCCTCACAACAGTCCCACGCCCAGATGACATCAGGTATTTTCTTTTGTAAAGTTTTTTTTAGGTTTAATTGGTCTCAGAGTTATTATGTTGTCGTTATTATTTTCTTAGAATCTGCCTTCGATCTCGATGACCTTAGCGATTTTCTGACTATTAAGAAAGAAAAGGTTAGTCCGGTCGCTCAAGACGTCAAAAAAGCGCAAAGGTACCAACGTGGTCAATGTGGATGATGTTCCTGACCTCCCTGCCGTTGATCTTCTTCAAAAGGTTATTTTTGTATCCTTAGTTTGTTTATTCTGTTATAGCTATATACTAAAATATTTCTATCTTGTAAGCTATCCTCAAAATTGTTGGTGATAAGGAAGCCTTTGAAAAACAAATCGAGGATCTTGAAGATCAGAAGAAAATCGCCTTTGCCAAAGCTGGACACTACGAGAAAAGGCCCAGAAGCTTAAGAAGTAGGTTAAGGATAATGATGCCGCCCACAAGCTGAAAATAAAGGAGATCATTGAGGGCACCAAAAAGTCCGCTGCCGCAGCTATCCTTAAGGCGAAGATCCCGAAAGCAGAAAAGTCGAAGTAGGAGGGCTCGGACTTATGGGATAAGGACCTTGCTGATTGGGTCAAGGTTTTGGCCAAGCTGACTGTGGATATGGCGGAAACTTCTGACGCGGCGGTGAAGACGGCGAGTGTGGTGGAGACCAGCAAAGCGACGGAGGGTGGGGATATTGGTGCAGGTGCAGGTGATATGGTGATGGGCAATGAAGATAGAGCTGATAAGGTCTGAGCCCATCGTATTTGTGGTTTTTTTTATGATATCTTGTGGTTTATGGATTTTTAGATGGGGGGACCATGTGTTTACATGGCGAAGCCTAATATACTGACTTTATGGCTAATCTTTCAACTTTTTAGTTATCTCAACGAATGTTTTAGAATGTTATGTTGATTGTATGGTTGTGAAAATATCTTAAGGATGACCTAAGGATATCTTTAATAAAAATTGTATTATCCTTTTTTGTGTCTGATGAGTTTCCCTAAGATTTCAAGAGAGATTTTTTAGTCATATTAAAGAAATATTTAAGAAAATTTGAAATAATCATATTAGTTCCACAGGTTTTTATCTCGGGATCCGGGATATGGCTAAACAGAAGAATTTTGATAGATATTTGTTAAAGAGATGCATTAGAAATAAATACCAACTCCTTGAAAGAGTAGACTCATTCTTGAAGCTCTTCCCTATCCCTGTTAGGATAATGCATAATTTACATACCTTTATGTCCTTAGGCATGGTATTAGCATACTTATGTGATATCCCAAAATAGTCTTGGGAATTGAGTCCATCTCCTCAGTGTCCTTGAGAGTGTTCCAAGCAGAGGCTATATCCCAAACATCCCTGAGAGTTTATTCCTGTAAACATTCAAAAACAAAAGAAAAGAAAGGATTGGGACTAATGCGTGTACTAAGGCCGATTATCAAAGATTATAACTAAGGCCGATTATACTGGCGACTAGGCCGGAATACTGGCGACTAAGGCCGGGATACTGGCGACTTGGCCTGAATTCGGTGGATCCCTGGTTATAGTCTTTGAAAGTGAAATTGTCTGCCACTCATGCGTGTACTGGTCCCAAAATCTCCAACTAAACCGGGATATTACGGAGGATCCATAGTTATAATCTTTGATAATGAAATTGTCAACCACTCATGCATGTACTGGTCCTATTATCTTGGATTATAGCAAGATATACGTGCACTACTGGCGAGGGTATGAACCCTAAGTCTTCAAAATGTCTCTTTGAGTTTTGATTTCAGGTCAAAACTTTTCTTGTGCAACCAGACATAAAGTCTCTGCATGGGTCTTGATCAAGTTTTGATTTCAGGTCAAAACTTGGGCTGAGACATATAGCCTGGTATCATCTCCAACTATACCTGCAATACAGTAATATCTTCGCAAAGGCATGCATCAAGAATCCCTAAGCCTCTCCAATGGTTAAATAGTGTCGAGATATTTTAAGAATATATCAGGATATATTAATAGGGATATTCAAGAATATGAGAATATTTAAATTGTAGATTAATTATATAAAGTATGTTTTGAGATGAACGGCATTCCATGCTCTTGGAAGAGGTTCACCGTCCATAGTAATTAATTTATATGCCCCCTTTCCAGCTTCGGAATCAATTTGATAAGGTCCTTCCCATTTTGGGGCAAGCTTTCCATCCGTTGGGTTAATGGTATTCTGGAATGCTTTCCTTAAAACCAGATCTCCAACTTTGAATCTTCTGATCCTTATATTCTTATTGTTGGATTTAGCTATCTTTTGCTGATAGGCAGCCATTCTAATCTTTGCAATATCCCTAGCTTCATCGATAGTATCTATATCATGAGATAATACTTCATTGTTAGCTTCTATTGTTTGTAGTCTTTTTCTTGCAGTAGGGATAATCATCTCAGTTGGGAGTACATCTTCATAACCAAATACCAATGATTATGGTGTCTGACCAGTCGCAGTTTTCGTGGTTGTTCTGTCTGCCCATAGGACAAATGGGAGTTCTTCGGCCCATTTTCCTTTCTTGGATCCCAACTTCTTTTTAAGATTGTTTATGATGATTTTATTACTTGATTCTGCTTGGCCGTTAGCTTGAGGATGTATTGGTGTGGAAGTAATCATTTTTATCCCCCATGCTTCACAAAAGTTGGTAGTTCTTTTTCCAATAAATTGAGATCCATTATCGCAAGTAATCTCAGCAGGTGTCCCGAATCTGGTCAGGATATTCCTTTTTATGAAGGATATTACTTCCTTTTCTCTAACATGTATAAAGGCTTCAGCTTCAATCCATTTTGAAAAATAATCAGTCATGGCAAATATGAACACTTTTCCTCCTGGTACTTTTGGTAGTTTCCCTACTATATCCATTCCCCATTTCATGAATGGCCATGATGAGACAATTGGATATAAAGGTTCGGCTGGTTGGTGAAGGATATTGCTGTGTCTGTGGCAAGCGTCACATCTTTGGGAATAGGACATTACATCTTTTCTCATAGTAGGCAAGAAATATCCTGTTCTAAGGATTTTCGAAAGCAATGCTCTGCCCCCAGTGTGATTCCCACAATCTCCTTCGTGAATATCCTTTATTAATTCTAAACTCTCTGCTTTTTCTAAACATTTTAGATATGGACCAGCTACCGACTTCCTGTACAGGATATCCCGAATGATTATGTATCTGGATACCCTGATTTTAAAAGCTCTATGGTTTGTTTCTCCATCGGGTATTTTTCCTGTTTGGAGATACGCTTTGATAGGTATAATCCAGGATATCTCTCGTGTATCAATATTCTTTGGTTTAAGAATTTGATTCGAATTTTCTATGTCTATCGCCGGATTCAGGATATGTAGGATAGGGATATTAATATCATCACAAATTTTTAGAGATGATGCGAGGTTTGCTAACGCATCTGCTTCATCATTCTCTTCTCTAGGAACTTGCGTGATATAAAAAGTGTAGAAATATCCCACTATTTCCTTAACTATCTCTAAATATTTTGCCAATTAGTCCCCTTTAACCATATAGGAACCATTGAACTGGTTTGCTATTAGTAAGGAATCAACAAATACGTGGAGATTTCTTATGTTCATATCCCTGGCTAATTGGAGTCCTGTTATTAAGGCTTCGTATTCAGCTTCGTTATTAGTTGCTTGGAACTCACAACTGATCGATTGGGGTATTATGTCCCCCTGTGGCGATTTTAGTATTATCCCTAAAACTGTCCCTCTTACATTCGAGGCTCCATCAGTGTGTAAGGTCCATTCACCAGTATCCTCCTCCAGAAGTTTAACTTCTGAGTCTGCTTCTGGTCTAATATCACTACTAAAATCTGCCACAAAGTCAGCTAGTGCTTGAGACTTAATTGCTGTTCTTGGTTTGTAGATTAAATCGTAAGTGCTCAGTTTTACTGACCATTTGGCCATTCAACCTGATAACTCAGGTTTTCTTAACACAGATTTAATTGGGTAATTTGTTTTTATGTGTATCTTATGTGTTTCAAAGTAATGCCTAAGTTTTGTTGATGCCATAATTAAAGCTAAGATTTAGTCTTCTAGCTGGGAATATCTAGTCTCAAGCGTCCAATAGGCTCTTACTTATATAGTATAATGCATGTTGTGATCCTTGGTAGTCTTTGACTAGCACAGCACTTACAGTAGTTTGGGATACTGCTAAGTACAGTGATAGTGGCTCACCATCTTCTGGTTTCATGAGCAATGGCGTTGAGGATAAGTATTCTTTCAAATCCTGTAGTGCCTTCTCATGCTCTTCATCCCATTGAAATTTCTTATTCTTTTTAAGGATATCGTAGAATCCTTTGAATTTTTCAGAAGATCTTGAGATGAATCTATTAAGCACGGCTATCCTTCCTGTTAATCTCTGTACTTCTTTTACGTTTGTTAGGGATTTAAGGTTCATGATAGCTTGGATTTGTTCTGGGATGGCCTCTATTCCTCTTTTTGTGACCGTATATCCCAAGAATTTTCTTGATCTTACTCCTAAATGACACTTAGAGGGGTTGAGTTTCATATTGTATTGATCCAGGATATCGAATGATTCCTGAAGATCCTGAAGATGATCTTTGGTAATCTTTGATTTGACTTCCATATCATCAATATATACCTCCATAGTGTCCCCCAGCTTATCCTTAAACATCATGTTGACAAGCCTCTGATATGTAGCTCAGCATTCTTTAGTCCAAATGGCATTGCTGTGTAGCAATATATCTCTGTTGGTGTCATGAAAACAGTATCTTCTTGATCCGAGGGTTCCATTTGGATTTGCTGCAATCCTGCTGATGCATCCATGAAAGTTAACATTTCATGGCCTTCTGTTGCATCTACCATTGAGTCTATATGAGGTAATGGAAAGGGGTCTTTTGGACAGGCTTTGTTTAGATCTTTGTAATCTACACAAACTCTCCACTGTCCATTCTTCTTTTGAACCACTACTACGTTGACCTGCCACCTTGGTAATTTTACTTCCCTAAACATCTTTGCTTTCTTCTTCTTGGATGATTGCATTCCTTTCAGGAGCGAATTTTCTTCTTTTTTGGTGTTGGTTTATAGCTTCTATCTATTCCTAGCTTATGTGTGATTACGTCTGAAGATATTCCTGTCATACCCTCATGCTTCCAAGCAAAGGTAGAAATTCTTGATTTCAGGAAAGAAATCAGTTTTTCCTCAATATCCATGGGGATATCAGTTCCTATGAGAACTTTGCTCTTTGATTGCTAAGTTAAGGGTGGTTTCGTCGTTGCCTTCATTGAGGATGAATAACACTCCTTAGCTTCCTGCTGGTCGTTGTCGATTTTCACGACTCCCCATGGTGTAGGTAGTTTAATGCACTGATGATATGTCGACGGAACTGCCTTCAAATCGTGTATCCAAGGTCTGCCTAATATGATATTATAACAAGATAGAGAATCTATAATACCAAAGCGTTGCATAGAATTTACCCCCTCGGTATATACTGGTAATTTTATTTCTCCAATGGTAGCTTTAGCTTCTCCACTGAATCCAACCAAGACGAAAGATTTGGTGGTTATTTCGGATTCAGGGATATTCATTCTTTTGAGCGTCTCCAGTTGGATAATGTTCACCGAACTTCCTCCATCAATGAGTATCCTTCGCACATAGTGGTTAGCAACATACAAAGTAAACACTAACCCATCGTGATGAGGATCCATAATGTTTTCCTGATCCTGTTCCTCGAAGGATATCAAGGTATCCTTGGTTAGTGCAAAGTTTTTGTGGGTCTTTCTCCATTCTCCATTTTAGCTTCTTTAGTATGTCTTCTAGCTGCAGAATAAGAAGTACCACATATGTCAGATCCACCGGAGATAAAATTTATTACCTTGGCACCCTAAGGTGGAGATGCAGCTCTTTTCAGGAATCCATCGGGATCCTGCCTTCTTTCTTTCCTTTTTCCAGCAGTTCCTTGAGGTGTCCTTTGCTGAGCAGGTAACTTATTTCTTTTCTCAAGGCAATGCAATCTTCAGTCACATGTCCAAAATCTTCATGGAATGCACACCATTTGGATTTGTCTTTCGTAGCAAACTTCTTATCCTTGGGAGGCCATCTAGCTTTTTCTTCTAAATCCTGCATAACACACATAAGTTCAGGGATATCTATGGAAAAACAATAATCAGATATCCTTGGATATTCTTCATCGTCTTCATCATCATCCACAGAGTTGATTTTATGGTTGTCGGATTTGTAATATGGTTTGGGCTTGAATGACTTGTTGGTAGGCGAATCCAGATTTCTTTTGCCCTGGTCACCAGGAGGTGTCGTTGAAATTTCCTTTTGGATTTCTTTATCATCCTCCAGTCTGATGAACCTTAATGCACGATTCTGGACTTCATCCATATTCCTGCGAGGATTCATAACCAAATCGTCATAAAAGGGTGAATTTTTTCGTAATCCCATTTTAAAAGCTTGAACGGCGGTGGTGATATCTAGGTTGGGGATATCTACGGATTCTCTACCAAACTTGTTGACATAGCTTCTTAGGGATTCATCTGATCCTTGTGTTATCCTATAGAGGTCACTGGTTAGCCTTTCAAAAGTCCTGCTGCATGAAAATTGATTATTAAATAAATTAATCAAGTGAGCAAATGATGTAATCGAATAAGGAGGAACTTTGAGTAGTCATTTCAAGGCTACCCCTGTCAAAGTTGAACCGAATCCTTTGCATAAGCAAGCTTCCTTCAAATGTGGGGGAATAGGATTTGTCTCCATTCTTTCCCTATATTGTGCTACATGCTCTTCGGGATCCGTGATCCCATCATACAACTTCATGGTGGGAGTTTGGAATCTTTTTGGGATTTCAGCATCACATATTGGTGGAGCGAATCTGAATATCATGTGGGTGATTGCTGGTACTTCCGGGATAGGCTTGACTACTCCTGGTACACTTGAGATCATATCCCGAAGTTTCTGTATTTCCTTGGCCACTTGAGGAGATATTCTTGTTTCCTATGATGAACCAAGGTTAGTAGTGTCTAATGGAGAGTAATTATAAGTGTTACCGGTAAATGGTGTATGGAGTGATGTTCTAGGGATAAGGAGATTATCCCGGGATATTCCCAAATCTTGGCATCCCGATGAAGTTCCGATACTGGTTTGCATAGGGATAAAGTCTCCGGAATGATTCCCGGATATCCCTGATGTTCCAAAATCAAGGATCCTTGGAGCTATTGGTGTAGTAACTTCAACTTGCTTGTTCTTCTCAGCCTTCAAGTTTTCCATTTCTCTGAGAAAGCTTTGATTCATCTGTTGTTGATCTATCATCTGCTATTGTACTTGTTGAAACATACTTAAAATATCATTACTAGACACAAGCACAGGAGCAGTAGTGGTCATTCTTGTCGAAGGAACACTTTCGGCCACAAATGTTGTCTTTTTCCAGCGTTATCAGACTTCTTGGTGAAAACAGGAATCTGCGAAGACACGTTAGTAGTAGCAGCATAAACAGTAGGTAATGAAGAAGTGGATCTTAGTTGTGAAGCCATTTTTCAATATATTTCTTCTAAAAACGCCTTTAAACAAGGTTTTAATTATAAAAAACACAAGTTTGCCCCACGGTGGGCGCCAAATTGTTTCGGGTAAAAATTAACAAGCTTAACTTTTAGCCAAACCGAATTAGAAAACTGGGGTATTGTGTTTTACAAGTAAGTATCTCAAGTATATCAAATCTGTTATCAGGATATCCCCGAATATCCCTAGGGATATTTCAATATACCAAACAGAAAAATAGCAAGACACACGAGATTTATACGAGGAAAAGCCCTTAATCCCTTACGATTGCCGGCATAAAAACCTCGGGAGGTGACAATTGTCACTCTGCCTGATTATATTAATATACGAATAAGTTGGATACAAGAAAAGAGCACAAGTTGATCGATGCTAAATCTGGTACTTAGCTTTTGTGTGTATAGTGCGTGTTACGTGTCCTATATTGATCAATTGCCTCTGTATATATACTATGAAAATACAAAAGAACGGTCAATAACATTCATATGGTAGTTCCGAGTATTCTGTCACTTTCCAAACGTGGGAGACTCATTCAAACTGATTGCATAAATCTCTCTTAGATGCCGCGTTCAAGTTGGATTAGTTGAAACCTGCTTCCGTGATATTAGGTCCAGTTATATGACAGCCTGTTAATCCCTGAAATCTCGCAACATACATTAGACAAACAGAGATAATTGTTAGTAACGATATATATATCCACAAATATCCTTGATCCCGAAATATCCCGGATCCTGAAATATCCCAAGTGGAAATATTTAGCGCCTAACACATTCTTTAAGCCAAATGGCATTGTTGTTAGCAATATATCCCTATTGGCATCATGAAGGCAGTATCTTCTTGATCCGAAGGCTCCATTTGGATTTGCTGGAATCATGCCAATGCATCCATGAAATTAGCATTTCATGGCCTGCTATTGCATCAACTATTGAGACTATGTGTGGTAATGGAAAGGGGTCCTTTCGACAAGCTTTGTTAAGATCTGTGTAATCTACACAAACACTCCACTTCCCATTCTTCTTTTGCACCACAACTACATTAGCTAGCCACCTTGAAAATGTTACTTCCCTGATCATCTTGGCTTTGAGAAGTTTTCCCACCTCTTCTTGGATGATTATGTTCCTTTCAGGGGCAAATTTCCTTCTTTTTTGGTGGATAGGTTTAAAGCTTATGTCTATTCCTAACTTATTTGTAATTATGTCTGAGGATATCCCGGTCATATCCTCGTGGTTCCAAGCAAATGTAGAAATTCTTGATTTCAGGAAAGAAATCAATTTCTCCTCAATATCCTCGGGGATATCAGTTCCTATGAGAACTTTGGTTTCGAGATCCTCGGGATTTTGTAGTACTTCTTTTACTTCTTTTTCCCAGGATTCTTGATTATCCCCAAGGTTGCTCTTTTATTGCAATGTCGAAGATGGTTTTGTTGTTGCCTTCATCGAGGACAAATAACACTCCTTGGCTTCCTGTTGATCGATGTTGATCTTTACCACTCCCCATGGTGTAGGTAGTTTGAAACACTGATGGTGGTCGAGGGGACTGCCTTCATATCGTGTATCCATGGTCTACCTAGTATGATATTATAACAGGACAATGAATCTATAATACAAAGGCGTTGCATAGAATTTACCCCCTCGATATATACTGGTAGTTTAATTTCTCCAACAGTAGCTTTAGCTTCCCCGCTAAATCCAACTAGAACAAAGGAATATTCATCCTTTTGAGTGTCTCCAGTTGGATAATATTCACTTAACTTCCTCCATCTATGACTATCATGCGGACATAATGGTTAGCAACATACAAAGTAATTACTAACCCATCGTGATGAGGATCCATAATGTTTTCCCGATTCTGTTCTTCGAAGGATATCACAGTTTCTGTGGTTAAGGTCGATGTCTTTGTTGGTCTCTTTCCATTATTTTTTTAGCTTCTTTGGCATTTCTTCTGGCTGCTGAATAAGAGGTGCCACATATGTCAGATCCACCAGAGATAAAGTTTATTACCTTGGCATCCTTCGGTGGGGATGCAATCTTTTTGGGAATCCATCGGGATCCTACCTCCTTTCTTTTCTTTTGCCAAGCAGTTCCTTAAGGTGGCCCTTGCTAAGCAGGTAACTTATCTCTTTCCTAAAGGTAATTCAGTGTTCTGTCACATGTCCAAAGTCTTCGGAAAATGCACACTATTTGGACTTGTCTTTTGCAGCAAACTCCTTATCCTTAAGAGGCCGTCTGGCTTTTTCCCCTAAATCCTGCATGGCACACATTAGTTCTGGGATATATATAGAAAAACAATAATAAGATATCCTGTGATATTCTTCATCATCTTCATCATCATCCACAGAATTGATCTTGTGGTTGTCGGATTTCTAGTATGGCTTGGGTTTGAATGACTTGTTGGTAGGCGAGTCCAGCTTCCTTTTGCCCTGGTCATTAGGAGGTGTTGTAGTAATCCTCTTCTGGATTTCCTTATCATCTTCCAACCTAATGAATCTCAATGCACGGTTCCGTACATCATCCATATTCCTGCAAGGATTCATAACCAAGTCATCATAAAAGGGTGAGTTTCTATGTAATCCCATCTTGAAAGCTTGGATAGCCGTAGTGATGTCCAGATTAGGGACATCTAAGGATTCCCTACCAAACTTGTTGACATAACTCCTTAGAGATTCATCGAGTCCCTGTGTTATCCTATAAAGATCACTGTTAATCTTTCAAATGTCCTGTTGCATGAAAAATGATTATTAAACAAGTTAATCAAATGGGCAAATGATGTAATCGAATAAGGAGGAACATTGAGTAGCCATTTCAAGGCTGCTCCTGTTAGCATTGAACCGAATCCCTTGCACAAGCAAGCTTCTTTCAGGTGTGGAGGAATAGGATTGGTCTCCATTCTTTCTCTATACTGGGCTACATGTTCTTCCGGATCTGTAGTTCCATCATACAGCTTCATGGTAGGAGTTTGAAATCTTTTTGGGATCTCGGCATCACATATAGGAGGAGCAAATCTGGATTTCCTGTGAGTGATCGCTGGAACTTTCGGGATAGGTTTAACTACTCCTGGAACGCTTGATATCATATCCCAAAGTTTCTGTATTTCTTTAGCTACTTGGGGAGTTATTCCTGTTTCCTGCGAAGAACCAAAGTTAGCAGTGTCGATCAGAGAATAATTGTAAGTGTTACCAGTAATGGGTGTGGGAAGCGATGTTCTTGGAATAAGGATATTATCCCGTGATATCCCCAAATCTTGGGATCCTGACGAAGTTCCGATGCTGGTTTGCATAGGAATAAAGTCTCCACAATGGTTCCCGGACATCCCTGATGTTCCAAAATCAAGGATCCTTGGAGCTATTGGTATGGTAACTTCAACTTACTTGATCTTCTCAGCCTTTAAGCTTTCCATTTCTCTGAGAAGTCTTTGATTCATCTGTTGTTGATCTATCATTTACTACTGCACCTGTTGAAACATACTCAAAATATCATTGTTAGAAATAAGTATAGGGGTAGTAGTAGTCATCCTCGTCGAAGGAACACTTTCAGCCACAAAGGTAGTCTTCTTTCCAGGATTCTCGAGTTTCTTGGTGAAGATAGGAATTTACGAGGATACATTAGTTGTAGCAGCAGAAACAGTAGGTAATGCAGATGTTGATCTCGGTTGTGAAGCCATTTTTCACTATATTTCTTTTGAAAACGCCTTTAAACAAAGTTTTTGTTATAAAACACAAGTTTTCCCCAAGGTGGGCACCAAATTGTTTCGGGTAAAAAATTAACAAGCTTAACTTTTAGCAAAACCGAATTAGAAATGTGGGGTATTGTGTTTTACTAGCAAATATATCAAGTATATCAGTTTTGTAATGAGAATATCCCTGAGGATCCCTAGGGATATTTCAGAATATGAAACAGAAAAATAGCCAAACACACGAGATTATACGAGGAAAAGCCCTTAATCCCATAGGATTGCCGGCATAAAAACCTTGGGAGGTGACAATAGTCACTCTGCCTAATTTATTAATATGAAAAATGAGTAAAAATACAATCTAAGGTCACAATATGATCGATGCTAATAGTGTAGTGAACTAGTGTAGTTGCCAATAGAGCTCATGTGTCCTATATCGATCAATTGCCTCGGTATTTATACAATGGAATTTATAAATAAACGATTAACAGCGTTCATAGAGCCATTGCGAATATATCGGGCACTTTCCAAACGTGAGAGACTTATTCAATATAATGGCGTGAAGTCCTCCTTGTTGCCGCGTTCCATGATTAGTTAGTTGGAATTATTTTTAAGTCTTCCCGTGATTATTGCTGATTCATTAGTGAACCTGTCATTTCCTGAAATCTTGCAAACAAGATTAGGAATAAACAGAGATATCGGTTAGTCAATAATTTATCCCTAAATATCCCGGGTAAATTTTAGCGCATAACACATACCGACACGAATTTGATTGGCATTTGGGTTCCATATATCCATATGGTCTTCGTCATCATAATCAGGAAGTGGACAATCTCTTAACTCCACAGCTTCGTCATAATCTTTAGTTGGACCATTAGAAAATCCTTGGTAAATGCCGGTGTGATACTGTGAAGATGATTGAGGGAGCATGAACTCATCTTTAGATTCGCTGTCAGAAGGAGGAACTTCACTATCTTCTGTGTCACCATCTTCTTGTGTGTCATCTTCGTCTTGTATTTCTTCATCAACATCTTCTAGTTCTTCATCTGCATCTTCTTGTTCTTCATCGCCAAGTTGTTGGAAAATAAGTTGATTATCAACATGTATGGGTGAACCCATTTCACCAACATAAGACAGAGACAAAGAAAAACCACGTAGCAGATACATCATACTAGTTGGCTGTATAGCAATTTTGGGATCCCAAGTGACAAAAATATCACCAATAAAATTAATTTGACTTGCAGATAAATAATATAACATATTAACACCTTTATATCCAAACAAATTTGATGTTAAAGGAACACCTTAGAATGTGTAATACAAAACCAAATTCATATTCACGGTCACTCTATCAATTTGAACGTGACTACAGACTATGTCTAACAATTCATTGTAAGACATTGAATCAGTACGCACAATAAAAGAAGATGTTAAGGTATTCTCATCAATGGAAATAACACCACCGGTATTAGAAACCTTACCCCCCCCCCCAATAAAGCTTAACAATAAACGGACGATAAAATGACATATTTTGTAATTGAAAACCGAAGAAGAAGAAAATGATAGTTTGAAAACTGAATGTGAAACTTGAGAAATATCATGGACTATATATAGACCACCTGAACTCTACCTACCAACACATAATATGAGGTCATACCTACCACCACCTTTGGATTACAACTCATACCTACCACCAATTTCAAATTAATTCAAATACCTACACATTCAGTAAGTTTTAATCAAAATAAAAAATGTGATAAACCATACATACCTAACACCACCACTTGAACTCTACCTAACACCACCGTCACTTGATTTACAACTCATACCTACCACCACCATCACTTGATTTACAACTCATGCCTACCACTTGAACTCTACCAAACACCAACACCACTTGAAATCATACCTACCACCACATATATAAATAAGTGACTCCATCCTAACAACCAATCACCACTTCTTAACAAGAAACATTCCTATATTATTTTAAAAAAATATGGATAACCGTCGTAATAAGAAAATTGTGAATGATTAATATAATTCTCAACCTGTTCAAAAGGCTTTAACTTGGGTTTTCCAAAAATGGAGGCGTACAACTAAGAATGAAAGTTTATCAACACCATCAGTTCATGAACAACAACCACTAGAAGAATAACCACCAGAAGAACCTGAGTACAAACGCAATAGACATAGTGTACACCGTCAATGTGTTCACAAATGGGCCATTTTGGACGATGAGTCTGAAAAATGGTCTACAAATGTAGAAAATTTCTTATCTTAATGGAGGCACTCCGTTCTGTCATTTTTGCACAGTACATTACTTCACCAAAAAATTCTTGATCATACGTATATAGCGACTGTATACTCGGGGCAATATTTACAAACCTCTCCAATGCCCACAATTGTAATAAATATATAGGCCTCGCAATTTCTACAGCGTCGGGATGTGTTGCCTTACACAAATTTCTGTACAGGCATGCAAGTACAACACTTCCCCAACTATACCTAGCACTAACTGATAAATCTAAAAGGTTATTTAAAATATAACAATGGCACCTTACTGTTCGTACTGTCAGGAAACAGGATACCACCACATAAATACAAAATGATAAGACGTGCACGCTGAGTGCATTGCAGAGCATTTGGATTACTTAGTTTAGAAGACATAGTAATTTAATTCTTCCACCAACTATATCAATGTTTGAAGGTGTGAACCCCAACAAAAGTTCACACCTTTCGATTAGCTCGCTTAGTTTAAACGAGAAATCTACCCCAGATATTGGTTCACCTTCTATAGGTAACCCCAAAGCACATTCACGTCTTGTAACGTAACTGTTGCTTCACCAACGGTAAGGTGAAATGTATATGTCTCTGGCCTCCATCTTTCAACCAGAGCAGTTATCAACATCAACGCATGATCGACCTTACGATAACCGCAGTCGATAAGGCCACCAAAACCAGTATCGTTTAATATATTTTAACCATCGGATGAATAGGATGGTTTTAATATATTGCCTGAATCTCTGGTCACCACGTCTTACGTTTAACGGGTGTCTATCGCCATAATCATTTGAATTAAACAAATGAGTAGCACGATGCCCGTCTTTTAAAAATAAAAGATCATTCACAAGTGGACCAGGATTTCCTCTTAGACTCATGTTGAAATGATAAACTTTAAACAATTACTTCTAATCTTTGAATGAAAGAAAATGTGGTGATTTTTATTGTAACATTTTGCTTCATATTTATAACCGTATACTACAATTGCATGGTCTCTTTGCATGCACTTTGCAAATCATAGTAAATGGAATAAGTTAAAGAAACAAGTAGAACAGCAAGAAAGATCAAAACTTTGATTGTATAAAGTCGTGTATTCGAAAATGTGCCTCAATACGTCTAGAGAGCACACCTCGGGAACCCAGCCCTAAACTAGTACAAAATACGTCTATTTATACTAAGTCTAGGTGTACTCAAAGTTCAATACAAAATGACTTTGAGTACTCGAACAACATCTGTATACGAACTACATGTAATCGAAAAATACTAAAATCTATCAACATATGGACTTCAGATCTTCTATGGTTGGCTTTGTCAATCTTCATCGTGAAATGGGCTCTACAAACTCCCCCTAGACTAGCGAAGTCAACCGATAGGAAGAGTGACTGAATGTGGTCCTACTCCTGCATAAAGCTTTAGCTCGATGGCATACACAACCGTGCGTGTATAGGGCTTAGCCTCTTCATCCCATCCGCCATACACCTTGATGGGAGACTTGTGCAGGCGCATCATATCTTCTTTCCCAAACTTCAGCAAATCCATCGGGTCCAAGATCATCTCTATATCGTTGATGTCGTCTTTATTCCTCAAGATGACAGCTGAAAAAGTCTTTTCATCAAAATACCAGGATAGGAAGTGGGTGCAAGTGAGTTTTCAGGAGCTCTGGGAGAAACAGGAATAGCCTCTTCAGTGTGCAGAGGAGGGTACTTATAGTACACCCAAGGCTTCTTTGTTTTTGGATCAATGATGCACTTTGAAACGAAACGCCTTCCCTTTGTAGTCCGCATCACTGGAAAATCTTTCTCGCATTGATCTTTCAAAAAATTTGCAAACAGATAAGCTTGGTTGTCCTTTGAAGGGTTGAAGAACATAGCATTGTTGATGCTTCGCAGATCAAACTTTGGCATCGTGCAGAAATCCTGCGGCTTCCTGTAATACTCCACTTTACCGTTCATCCTCTTGACTAGGTAAAGATTTCTTTATTTTTCGTACAGCCAGCAACATATATTAGACCTATCATTGCGTACAGCATACAATGATTGGTCATCAGAAATGAATGTGTGCTCTGGAAGTTCCACGTTCATCTCTCCCAGTCAAGTGGATTTGACTTCAGGAGGAGCCGGGGTCCAATCTCTCTATTTCTCGAACCAACTGTTGATCACTGTCCCACTTGTGAGCATACAAGTAATCGACATAAGGATCCTTGGTCACGTCAGTGATTACCACATTCTCTGGTTCTTCCTTGTCAGGCGCCTTTGAGGATGATTCGGCTCTCTCCTTATCACAGACAACATCAAAAACTGAATCCATAGAAATTTCAGGAAATAAATCTCCAAGACCAGCTCCACTGAGCTCTTCACTAAGTCCTTCAAAATGAAAGTCATCAGGCAAATCTGTGAATAAGTCATCAAAACTAGCTTTCTCCTTTTCAGCTCCTTGAACATTGTCACCGAAAAGAACATCATCAGGAATATCTCCAAAGAAATCATCATATTCACTTGCGGGCTTGCTTGAAGAAGATGGATTTCCTGTGTCACCCCCTTGATGCTCATCATTTGGAGGCTCATCGTCTTTCTTTTCTGAGGAGTCTTTGCCTTTTCCATCATCACCATCATCATTATCGTCATCACTTTCATCCTCTCCCTTGTCATCAGGTACATCATCATCATCAGATTTTGAGGGCTGATTCCCTTCAGTTCATTGATCTCCTTGCGCATCTCATAGTTCTTTATCGAAAGAAATCTGATGAACTTCCGATGTGCCTTGATTTGCCCACTGAACTCAGACAGTTGGTCGCACACTTTAAGCATCCCTTCTTGCATTCTCTGGATAACTTCATCCTTAGCTGCTGATTCCTGCTCAAGTAGGAACACTCTATTCTGTATACTTTCAAGGTTGACGGGCACCTTTTCTGGCTCGTATGGTGATTTTGCATGCAAGGGCGACTTTCCCTTGTCCCCTTTTGAATGTGGAGGTGATGTTGAAGTCTCAGTGTGAGGAATGGGAGTGTGTGAGGGAGATGATGTGGTTTGAGTGGTAAAAGGTGGCTGTGGAGGACCAGCGGGAATTTTGATGGTGAGTTTAGGTTTAACGGGTTTAGTGGGTGGTTTTTGTGGTTTTGGTGGTTTTGATGGTGGCTTGGATTGTGTAGTTGGCTTGGATAGGATATCGGTCTGTGATGGTGGAGTGGGATGTGAAGTGGGCTGTGGAGTGGGCAACAAGGGCGGTGGAGATGGTGGAGTCGATGCAGCCGCAGACAATGAAGACTCAGAGAACTACTTCTGTAGTCTCGGATCCTTAGTCCGTTTGGACATCATCTTCAGTCTTTTCTTTTTCGGTGATGACTCAGGAGTAGGAGTGTAATCGACATCTTGGGCTTCTTCTCTTTCTGCCCTGGTTGGAGGAGGTTTCTCAGCTACAAAGTCCTCACTAGAAGAGGAGGATGGCTCAGAGATGGTGTCTTTTGCTGCTTCATCGGCCCTTGTGCTTGTACTTGTAGCTTGAACATCATGTTCTTCAGCAACGATGGCTGCTGGGGTTCCTGGCTCATCTTCATCCATACTATCACCCACAAATCTTCCAAACTTTATCAAAGGGCGTTCCCCCGTGTACTGCTTCTTTCCTCTCTTGTTCATCTTCATGTAGCCGAAGATGTCATCTCTCATTCTCTTGATTCCCAGAGTACCAAGAGTAGGAACCATAGTTGGATGCCTTTTGTTGATCACAATCTGTAAGAAGCGTGGAAATGCCAGAAATCCTTCCTTCCTTCTCCCTTTGATGTTGGCATGCATGTCTAGGAATATCATCTTCGAGAAATTGAAGTCCATTCCCAGTGCTAAGGCTACCAAGCATAATGTCTGATTCAACACATCGTAACCTCCTTTTCTTCCGGACAGGCACTGAGTGACAACATGTGCCAAATATCTCCAGTAAGGGTGTAGGAGTTTCTTATCGGTAGGAGGATAGGCGCCCTCGTGTCCCATCTGATAAACTGTTCGGTTGACCAGACTTTGATCCAACTCGACTGGATCTGTAGCTTTATCTCCGAATTGCAGGCACTCTCGCAGAATCTATTCTGGGCTAATAATTGGCTGGCCCTGAACCTTCCCAATGACGCTAACAGTTCCATTGGCATCGGTGTGTTCTGTAACCATGCTCCATAATCCTTCAATAAAGTCAGAAATAATGGTGGGATGCTCCATGACAGCATAGTTGACTGGTGATAGAATCATCCCCTCAACCATACTTTTGAACTCCGAATGCTTCTCGGGTGGATCGCCAAGATATGCTGACATGTTGTGATCCGAGACAAATCGTAAGTCAGCCATCTAAAAACAAAACAGATTAAGTTAGTTAAAAATTCAAGATCACGAAATCAAAAATTTTTCTAAGTCCAAGGGTGTTCACGAAAATTAGAGTGTTCCCAAAATTCCAAGTGTTCTCAAAATAACAGGTGAATTCGAAACAGTAGGTGTATTCGAAGTAGGGGTCATACTCGAAACATGGGTTGTACACGAAACAGGATGTATTCGAAGTAAGGGTCATACTCGAAATTAGCTCTATTCGAAGTCACAAACTGTATTCGAAATTTATGTATTCGAAATTTGAATTTTGAGAACACAAAATCCATCATAACTTCACCAAATTTTCTCCTTAGACCTCCTAATTGAACTCGAAATGCTGGGAATTCACAGGCGACTAACATACTCAAGAATCGCCTTCCAATTTTGAGATTATCGAGGTGAATTGACCCAAAAACTATCTGTTTACGAACTTTAGTACTCGAAATTGGTTTTTGGTCCATAACTTTCGATTCCA
Organism: Mikania micrantha; assembly: GCA_009363875.1. Lineage (NCBI taxonomy): Eukaryota > Viridiplantae > Streptophyta > Magnoliopsida > Asterales > Asteraceae > Mikania > Mikania micrantha. The sequence continues at coordinate 48,514,882 of CM018698.1, forward strand.
CTGTCAAAATTCAAAGAAAATTCATACCTAAGGTCGCCTAGCATATATCTACAATATAGTCGGAGTAGAATTTTGAGATCGAGTCTGAAAATCGAAATCGCCTTAGTGAGAGAAAAAGCTGTAGTCGAAACAAATGGTACTCGAAATCTTTTCTCTCTCGACTATTTATAGGCTTATTTCGAATACAGGTGTACTCGAAATCTGTTTTTCAAATTTTTCGAGTATGACTATTATTTTTCGAAAATTTCTAACTTTTAAAATAAAATAAAATAAAATAAAAATAAAAATAAAATAAAATAAAATAATCTTGAATTTTTGGACAATTTCAAAGTTGAGTCGGGTCAATTTTGTGGGATCAAATCTGTATCATAAATTTGACCACCTTAAACTAATTTCTTACAGAAAACTCCAACCTTTGAATAATTATACCCCATCTTCAAGAATGAGCTTTTGACCAAAGATTTTCTAGTAGTTTTTCTGAAACTGTCTTTTGTGAGATTTATGAATAGTCAGACTTTAAACCAGATTAACATGCAACCTATCAATTTTGTGAAATCTTTTGTTTCAAACTTTGATTGTGTTTCAACAAACTTAAAATGTTTTGACAGAGTTTAAGGTAAGAAAAGAAAAGAACAGATCTATTAGATTAGAATCAAGAACTAGAAGGAGTTCTATCATCTTTGTGCTCATTGGCATCTTTTGTTTTACTGATCTGGAGGCACATTGTCCTTAACGTTACATATCCAGTTCTTTGCTTACGCAAAACAAAGGATGCTTCAGTAAGTATTTCCCATTCTTTGTTTGCACAAAACATGGATAATACCCGAGTGTTTCAAAACAATTTCAAGTTTATTGAAACAAAATCTCGTTTTGACTTAAAGATTTATGCAAAAAGTCAAATAGTTGTTACAATTTTCTGATTATCTGATTTTCCTTACTTCTCACTTATTTGTATATGTAATATTTTGAATGATCATGTCCATTTATTTAAATTTGGAAAAACTTGTTTTAACTTCTTAGTGAATTATAGTTATTTAAAGTTGTTATTCTTTTAGAAATTACCTTTAGGTAGTGAATTTCTGAGTGTCAGAAGACATTTCACTTCCCGATTGAACAATTTAACTTATCCGTCCAAAAGAAAAATCTTTTTGTATTTTTTTCTAATTTTCTTAAATTTTAAAGAATGAAAATCTTTTTGTATCTTCTTTTCAAAATTTACTCCCCCTAAACTTGTAGATCATATTAGAGCGACTCAAAAACTGAAATTTTTTTTGTTGTTTTTGTAAATGGACTCAAAGATCAAAAATCTTTTTGTTGTTTTTGTAAATATTCTCACCCTAAATTTTTGATTTAAAAATAAAAATAAACACAAAACACAAATTTTTACAGTATTTACAAATATGATTTTAGTCAAAACTGATTACTTTGAGAGATGCAAGGAGATGGTGAAATCGAGCTGAATCGAACGGTTTTGTGAAAAGATCCGCCAGATTATCATCTGTGTGAACCTTTTCAAGATGAATCAGTTTCCGCTCGAAACAGTCGCGGATAAAGTGAATCCGGATATCAATGTGTTTAGTTCTAGAGTGTTGTACTGATTCTTGACGATCTGAAAGGCGGCTTCATTGTCACAATAAATAGGAGAGTCAAGAAAATTCAAACCGTAATCAAGGAGCTGCTGTTGCATCCATATAAACTGAGAACAGCAACCGGAAGCAGTAACATACTCCGCTTCCGCAGTAGATGTGGATACAATTGTCTGTTTCTTGCATTTCCAGGAGACAAGGCGATCTCCTAAGTACTGGCATCTTCCCGTGGTGGATTTCCCGTCTAAGTTACAACCACCAAAATCACTATCAGAGTAAGCATGTAAACGAAACTCAGAGTTCTTAGGGTACCATAAACAGAGACGAGGTTTCCCAACAAGATAACGAAAGATCCTCTTGACAGCAATCAAGTGAGAAGCCTTCGGATTGGCTTGATATCTGGCACATTGACATACAGAGAACATGATGTCAGGACGACTGGCGGTTAGGTACATCAATGTGCCAATCATCGAGCGACATAGGTGTTGATCGACATCTTCACCATCAGAATCTGAAGTTAAGACTGGATGGGCATCCATGGGGGTAGATGCAGGCTTGGATTCCAACATCTTGAACTTTGTCAGAATATCAGTAACATACTTTCCTTGATGAATCAGCACGCCTTTGTGATCTTGCTTTACCCGAAAACCAAGGAAGAAGGTCATTTCTCCCATCGCACTCATCTCAAACTTTTTCTTCATCACAGCCTCAAATTCCTTGCAAAGCACCGAGCTCGTGGAACCAAAAATAATATCTTCCACATAGATTTGGACTAGAATCAAATCATCCTTATCTTTGTGAACGAACAGTGTCTGATCAATCGCTCCACGAGTATAACCATGAGCCAGTAAATGATATGTGAGTGTGGCATACCATGCTCGAGGTGCTTGATGAAGACCACAAAGGGCTTTGTCTAACTTGTAGACGTGGTCAAGGTACTGTGAATCCTCAAAACCTAGGGGTTGGCACACATAAATTTCTTCCTTGACCTTTCCATACAAGAAGGCAGTCTACACATCCATCTGATACACTGTGAAGTTCATGTAGGAAGCATAGGCCAAGAAGATCCGTATAGCTTCAAGTCTTGCGACTGGTGCAAATACTTCCTCATAGTCTATCCCCTCCTGTTGATAGAAGCCCTGAACTACCAACCGTGCCTTATTTCTGATAATGATTCCTGATTCATCTCTTTTGTTTCTGAAAACCCATCTGGTTCCAATAGGCAGCTTACCTTTGGGAAGAGGAACCAGATTCCACACCTTGAGATTCTGAAACTGCATCAGCTCTTCTTGCATTGCCTCGACCCAGCTAGACTCTGTGAGAGCCATTTTGACATTCTTGGGCTCGACCTGCAAAATAAAACAGGAATACAAACAAGAATTTAATCGGACCTGATTGACTTCGGGTGATAGATTCTTCAGACAAGGGGTTCTGAGCTGGAATAGATCGGCTCCGAGTGAGTACGCCTTCCGAAAGAGGTCCAATAATATTTTCAACCGGATGATACTTGTTGATGCTGAGTGTCGGTACTTCTTCCACAGCGAGATTGTCTAGCAGATTGCTGATGTTGTTCACTTGATTTTCACTGGAGGAAGAGATATTGTCGACAGGAGCAATCTCACTTGTTTCGGCACTACGATCCACGCAATGTTCTTCAGGAATGCGTTATGAGAACAGTGGATTATCAAAAGTTTGGTGGGAGGAAGATGAAGCTGGATTGGATTCTGGAAGTGGCTGAACAGACTGAGAAGTGTCTGGATCTGATGGGAGGACTTCATTTATCGGAGTTGGCTAAACTGGAGGAGCCCGATTGTACATGCCTGGAGGGTCAACCGTCAGAAGCTTGGGATCACAAGGAACGTAGTCAACCCGATAGTCCACGTCATCACCCTTGTAGAAATCATCAGTTTGCTCATATGGTCCTGCACTCTCTGATGTAGTGTCGAAGGGTCTAAAAGCATAATCATACTCAAATAACCAGTATGGACCAAAACCGTCGTCTGTAGAGTTCATCTCTTGCCAATCGATATAATATGATTCCACAATTATCCGAGTCTTCTTGTTGTACACATGATAGGCGGCCTTCTCGGATGAATAGCCCACGAAGTAACACTCATCAGCCTTGTCATCAAACTTGTGATTCGGCTCAGTATGGAGGAGAGTACACGGACAGCCGACTGATTTGAAATGACCAACTTTTGGCTTCTGATTGAAGAAGATCTCATAGGGAGTATTCTGATGGCGTTTGTTCAGCAGTGCTCGATTCTGAACATAACAAGTTGTGTTAACAGCTTCGGCCCAGAAGAAAATTTGAAGTTTAGATTCAGACAACATGATTCGTGCAGCTTCAATGAGTGTTCTGTTTCTTCTCTCCGCAACTCCATTTTGCTGAGGTGTGCGAGCTGCACTGTACTGCCAGGAAATCCCCTTCTCATCGCAGAAAATCAATGAGAGTCTGATTTCTAAATTCTGTGCCATTGTCGGTTCTGATCACCTTAACCTTCAAGTTCTTCTGATTTTCAATCAAAGTGATAAACTTCTTCAAAATCTCCGGTGTCTCATCTTTCTTGGTCAGAAAGAACACCCAAGTAAATCTGGAATAATCATCTGTCACCACCAGACAATATGATTTCTTCCCTATACTCATAACATTAACCGGTCCAAATAGATCCATATGAAGAAGTTGCAGAATCGATGATATAGAATTGAATAGCTTAGGCTTGTAGGGTCTCTTATGTTGCTTCCCCTTGGCGCATGCGATGCACTTCTCAATTGTAGAGAAGTCCTTAGAAGGCAGGCCGATGACGTAATCTCCCTTAGCAAGTCTGTTGAGATTCTTCAGATTGACGTGACCCAGTCGGCGGTGCCATAGCAGACAATCATGCTCTGATGCCTTTGAGAACAAGCAAGTGTTCTCTGTGAATGAGTCTGAATTCATGTTGATAATGTAGGCATTATTGATTCTGGGAGTCCGCATCAGTATCCACTTTTCAGGTACAACAAAACCAGGCTTCAAAATAAGACACTCCTTGTTTGTAAAGTGTGTAGAAAAACTCTTGTCACAAATCTGAGAAACACTCAATAAACTGTGATTGAGCTCTTCAACATAGTACACGTCTTCAAAACTGAGAGTTCCATTTGTAACTGTGCCTTTCATGTTAATCCTTCCTCCCTTGTCTCCTGCAAAAGATACATATCCTCCATTGAACGGTGTAACTTCGTGTAACTGAGAGAAATCCCCAGTCATATGCCAGGAGCAGCCACTATCCACATACCAAACGTTTTTGATCTTATTTGGTCGTCCCTGCATTTCACACACAATCAATGAGAGATAGGTACCCAAGCCATAACAGGTTTAGGTACAGAGGAAATAAAAGGTGATTTCTTGTGAACCCGTTTAGGTTTAACTGATTTGCCCTTATCAATCTTTGGTCTTGCACCCCTGCCATGGTTAACTGGTTTTAATGGGGTTCTCACTGTGACCTGTTTTTAGCTTTAGAGAAGTTTGAATTTTGTTTTTGAAAACCAGATTGATGATGTTTAAACAACTTGGTCCTTTTGGCAGTGGAATGCTTCTGAGATTCTTTCTGAGGATTCACCCTAGGCTTTGAGGATTGGTCAATCCTCGTTAGTTTGATAGAGGGTTTGGCCTTGGGTGTGACCTTCTGATTCTTTCTATAAAAGAATTTAGTAGGTATGTGCAGACAATTTCTGGCAATGTGGCCTGGTCTACCACAAACAAAACAACATACCTTCTCATGAAATTCCTTAGGGTCAAAGGGTTTAACATCACAGTCACTGTGGCTAGAAGATGAGCTTGTAGAGGCTTGTTCCAATGACCTAGTTGGAACAAAAGGTTCACAGTCAGGGTTTAACTTTGAACCTGCCTCTTTGGTGACTGTGGAATGACCCTTGTACTCATGATGCAAACATGAAGATATTGATTCCAAAATAACATCATTCTTAACAAAAGCTGACTTAAAGTTTTTAGACATCTTTTTTGTTTTAATTTTAAATTCATCAACTTTTCCAACAAAATCAGTGTTTGAAATAAAAGATGATGTTCCAAAAGATGTTGAACAATCTGTGCTCCTCCTATCACTTATTTCTTCAATCTTCCCCCTCACATGTAACATTTGTACATTTAGTCATGGTAGTTGTGAACAGTGTTAGAACAAATGTGCTTTCATATCAAATCAATCAATGAGAATTCATGTGTTCATTATGTGCTTGTGTGTTAGGATCTTTATTATTTAGGAAGAAGTATATATTATCTATTTACAGTCGAGTTAGCTAGGCAAGAACAGTATCGTATTATATCGAAACAGCGGTGGGACGGCGTCAGGTACGGCAGGTAGCTGGAATCCGGGGTATGCCCTATACATATACTGCGTTCGGTGTAATGGGATAGTGTTAGTGCGTAGTGTCGAGACGAATATTATGACAATTAATATAACAAGAATCGTAATACGTAAGCGAGACTGAGTAGAATTATGGGTGACGATCCATAATAATACGAATGTTGAACTTATAATTATGATTAAACGCTTTAAATAATTATACGATCGAAAAACGTACGCGATTGCGGGTATACACGTAATTGCGGTCGTTTAACGATCCGTCAACACACGAAGAGTAAAAATAATTAAATATTTATTATTTTTCATTTTTACAATTTTGAAATTCATCAAAAAGATGAGAATAATAATCTTTATTTAAAATCGCTTAAAATACGCGTTGCGCGACGAAAACGCGAACCGAGCAACCGAAACGGACCCGAACACCGCGCGGGCTATAAAAGCCTTGAACAAGACCCTTTCCCTCATTAAATTCACCAACAACCCTTTCTCTCTCTACATTTTCGTTCAACCCTCTCTCTCTAGAAAACCGACTTCAATCGCGCGTATCTCACTCGTTTCTCCACGGATTTGGACGTTCTTGGTGTCCACGCGAAGCTCTCGACGAGTACTACCAGAAAGTACAAAAGATCTGGTGTTTTATCCGGCCAAGAAAGAGGTATGATCGAAGGAATAATCACGAAAATAGGGTTTTCTATGTGTGTTTGTTTAAAACCAAGTCCTAGCCGGTTCTAAGCTTAATCGATTGAACCTACAACATTTCGAGGTGAGGTCTGCAAGTATTCATGGCATCAATGTGGTTAGATCGAAGGAAACAAGCCTGGATGAATGGTGTTGGTAACAGGTTCGACGGCCGAACCTTCAACCTCACTAAGCCGAACCCTTAGGGGCCTCCACGAACCTTCACCGGGCCTTCATGTATTCGAGGAGCCTTTCTATTGCCACGAACCTACTGAACATCACGAACCTTGGTTAGGGTTGGCGAACCTATGTGGTCACTTAGCAACGAACCATGCAAGCCATCTCACTAGAGCTGAACCCTCAACCACCTAGCGAACCTCACTGCATGCTGAACGAACCTTGATCTTTACATGAAATCCACGAACCCTTGGAACTCTTGACAAACCCACGAGTGTAGTGAACGAACCCTAAGGTTCGTCGACCTAAGGAAGGCCGAACCTTTTGTCGAAATCCATAAGGTTCGCTGGAGTGTAGTCGAACCCAATCTTTTCTCTTTTATTTCGACCCGAACACCTTGAAACCGAATACAATCCCATAGCCCAAGCTATGCTACCCGGCCCACTCTTTTGCTGCGATCCATTAGTGATTCGGCATAAATAACTAAGGCCCATAAGTGGCCCAACAAATTACCTATTTGGCAACACGAGGTCCAATTCGGCCAATACTTAACAATTAGCCCAATTAAATACCATTCGGTCCATTGTGATTTTGATTTGGCCCAACATTATCTTTGGCATCTTACATGGCCCATAAACATGTTGGTTGGCCCAACCTTACATCCAATTGGACCGTGGGTAACCTAAGAGGCCCACGGACCTCTACTTAAGCCTATTGTAGTTTTATGGGCTTAAGGCCCATAGTGTGGCCCACAAGCTTAAGGTAATTGTGAATTGATTGTAATTGGTTTAAGTTGCAACTTAACCTAATTAGGGGATCAAGTCACAATCACAAAAACTTAAAACACTTGAACATATTTGCATATTTTCATATTGATCAATGGTTATCAACATTATCAAGACTTGTCATGTTATGCATAACAAATTGTTCATAAAATAACATGACACACTGGTTTCAATCATCAATTATCAAACAAGTAACATAATCATGACTTTCAAGTTTTCACAACAATCATAATCATGAGAACAAGTATTCAATTGTTAATCAAGTTCAAGAGAACATAAGTCAATCAATGAATCAAGGTCTATACAATTATAAATCTTATATCTTATGTATGATTACGATGATATAGGAACCAGTTAGAAGTCCTGTTTCCTACTTGTTATTTGTCATAGTTTAGAGTCTACTGCAGACAGGTGAGAACATTAGCCCCTCTTTTTACTGTTTTTTTACAACTGTTTTGGGGTGGAACACGTGATCTAATACTCTTACTTCAATCATATTACATGATACATGTTTATGTTACCTTATAAACATTACAGGTTCACTCTAGAAATCCAAGGGATTTCTCAATTGTTTTCAAAGGAATTATCAACCGTTTATAACGGTTTATTCAACTGTTTAACATTTTCTACTAAAAAGGTTTTAGAAAAGTTCTTTAAACTATTTATATCAGTTTTTACTCAAATGATTTTATAAATGACAAACACTTTTAAATAATGTGACTTATAAACTCTTTTACTATAAACTCGTGTTTTCGAAAATAATCTTTTATAGACCTTGTTATTATACAAGGACACTATCCTATGTACACAATCAAGGGTTTCAAAACAAGGTATTCGATCAATGGTTTTCGCGAAGATGTTCAAACAAAGATTCATTTCATGGTATCCAAACAGAGAATTCATTTCATGGTACTCAAACAAGGTTTTCAAATCATGTTACCAAACAAGGCATTAAATCACTGTTTTCTTTTAAAGCAAAGATTAAAAGCATGGTGTCCACTGTTGTAAACAAACTTATAAACCCATCAAGTTTCATATTCATTAGCGTTAGTACTGGGTGATCACAACAAGGGAAAGCGGACATATTTGGGCAGGCCGATTTCTGGAGTTAGCTTTTAAATTTTTTTTATAAACTAACTGCAGATTTCGGTTACGTATGGTTTTATCACTGTTGCTGACTTATTTTCTGACTCCAAACGTAGTTTGGGACTTGATTATAAGTTGGTTTTCGTGCAAACAATCTTTGGACTGTTTACACTCTTTTTACATACTTGATGTTAGTTTGGGTTGCAGCTCATCCATGTAATTCATTTATTGCTTTAAACATATGCCTTATATTACAAGTTCATGTTTCAAATGTTAAACCTATTGTTCTCATCAACTACTTTTGTAGTTGACAGTTACTATTCACGTGTTTCAGGTAATCAGGGGTAAGGCATTTTAAGGACAACTAAGGAGACCGATTAAGATAGAACAAGTTGAAGAAACATGCTAGGATGGATTTAGAAACACACTAAAATCCTGATTGTTTAATTGTCTTGTTTGAAGTCTTATTTTGTAAACTATATTTTGGGTCTTTAGTTGTCATTCTTTTGGTAGATAGATTGTCTGTAACTAAACAAATGTCTAAACATTATGAAACTTAGTAATCCATTGTGGTTGTTCTTATTCAATACTTGTGCATGATTCAACTAATCATATGTCACCGCGCTGTGGATTCCGCACGCGGTGCAGGGGGTGTGACATCACACCTCTTATGTTTAAACTATCTGCACACACCTCAGAATCATCAGAAATATTAGGGCTGGTCTCAATAGGATCTATTGTCAAAGAAACTGGTTTGCTAGAACCAGTGGTGAAATCAAACCTTCGGTCAGATTTCAACAACAGATCATCAACAGATGTGTTGATATTGGGCATAATGGAGTAATTGTGGTTAAACGGAGGTTTCACCTCGATAAAACCAATCCCAATTTTTGACTTTTTCCTACATTGGACATCAATCATGTTGGCCACTGCAGTACTAGCATAATCATACTTGTCAGCTTGAATTTTAGATTTTGACAATTGAGACTTAAGTTGCTCCAACTCTGAGGTGAGTTCATCTATCCGACGCCTTGCATCACGATAGTTGGACTCTTTATCACTTAATAACTCCTTTAATTGTGAAATATCACGCCTTTCAGTGTCAAGTTTCCTTTTGAAAAGTCCCTCATTTTTTAAAAACTCGGAGTTAAATTACTTAAGTTTGGTGATCTCTTTGATCAAGTCCTCATTGTGAGATCGATATCTAAAGACTTTATCAATGCAGGAAGTAGAACAAAGATTTTGGGTTACCTCATTCTGCTTTTCATCCACCTCAGCCGTGAAAGCGTGACTCAGAGTTAGCTCCAATTCCTGCACTTGATCACTCCAATCATAGGAGAGTTTCTTGAGTCACCAGTGCCTTAGATGAACTAGCACTTCCTCCTATAGCAACAGTCACAATCTTCTCCTCAGGCTTCTTCTCTCCTTCCTTAGCCACTTTTGGCTGCTTGCATTCTCTGGCAAAATGACTCTTTTGATCACAGTTGTAGCACCGCAGCTTTGACTTATCAAAGCCAAGTTTCTTTCCCGGGTTGTTTTCGAAGCTATTCCTTCCATACTTTTTGATGAACTTCTTTGCTCCGAACACAGTCATTGCCATTTGCCATGAAATATCCATCTCCTCAACATCTGCTGGATTTATCTGCTCTAGATTATCCTGAGTAAGGTTGGCAGGTGCTACCTCTCCAGCTATGAATGCGTTATAACTGTTCATGAAACCCTTAAACAGAAGCAGATTTTCTTCACTCTCAGGACTGATCTTGGGCACTGAACTGCCTTGCCCAGAAGATAGGAATGCAGTCTCAAATGGAATTGACTGAGATGAAGGGGCTTGATAATGTTGTACCCCTGAAGTTTGAAAGTTGATGGCTGACAGTAGAGCAGCATTCTCTGATACTTGTGCAATGCCCATGGAGCTTGCATGATTGAGAGCTCTTTGCTTGTCATCCATGTCATAAGAATTAATGATTGAGATCAGCTCGCTTAGGGAGGTCTTGTACATATCTTTTGTTCTCTTGATTGTGGTGCAGTTGGAATTTCAATTGTATGGAAATGAGTTCAAGAGCTTCTTGTTGACCTCCCCTTTGGTCATCTCAATTCCGGCACTAATCATTTCAGTCATAAGGTGAGTGAAACGATTCAGTTGAGCCTCCAAGGATTCACCTTTGATATGATTGAACATATTGAACCTCTGCCTTAGCATATCTTTGCGACTCTCTCGCATATCCTCATTGCCTTCAAACCTTTCAACTAAGGCATCCCATAATTGCTTGGCTGTCTTATGTTCCTTGAAGCCATGAGCGACATCAGTAGATAAGGCCATTGTGATTGATGCATATGCTTTGTCATCCTTCTCCATCAAAAGAATGTCAGCTTCCATATACAGTTCAGGATCCTTGGGAATTAATCCATTGAGTTCACTTTGGTACATGGGCACATGAGGCCCATCTTCAATCGACCTCCGAAGTTTCAGGTCAGTATACTTGAGGAACGATTGAAATCTGAACTTCCAATCTTGAAAGTTGTCTCCCGACACAAGCCTAGGTGGCTTGGTTCCTGTGCTGATCTCATTGTCCAGATTGAGCTGGTTGGACAGATTGGTCAGATTCTTAGATGCCATGACTGAAAAAAAATCTAAGTATAGTTCACGAAGTCCCAAGTGCACTGATCACCAAGTCCTACTCAAAGTGACACCACTAATCGAAGATCAAACCATACTCGAAGTCAACAGCATACACGAACAGTCTATGTATTCGAACACAACATGTACTCGAAATTCCTATGTGTAATCGAAGAACCTTTTGTACTCGAAAAACCTTTGTATTTGAAACTCTGTGTACCCGAACACACCAAACCTTGTAGTCTAACTGTTGACAACACTTTGAACACTCTAACTATACTCGAGAAAGCTGAACTCGAAAATTTTGAACTCGAAAATACTTAAGAAAATTTTAACAAAAAATTTCTTAAGATCTGGAGTCCCAAATTTAGTGGCTAGATAGAGTAGAGTAGAATGATAAAGTAATGAACTTGCTTGAAAAAGTTGATACATTGATGAAGATAAGAGCACTAAGGCTCTGATACCACTTGTAAGTCTCAAACCAGATCAAGATCCGAGCTTTATGTCTCCAATCAGCATCAAGTAACTCTATAATGTGCGGAATCCATAATAGAGTCAAAGAAACAAGTAGAACAGCAAGAAAGATCAAAACTTTGATTGTATAAAGTGGTGTATCCGAAAATGTGCCTCAATACGTCTAGAGAGCACACCTCGGGAATCCAACCCTAAACTAGTACAAAATATGTCTATTTATACTAAGTCTAGGTGTACTCGAAGTTCAATACAAAATAATTTAGAGTACTCGAACAACATCTGTATACGAACTACATGTAATCGAAAAATACTAAAATCTATCAACATATGGACTTCAGATCTTCTATGGTTGACTTTGTCAGTCTTCATCGTGAAATGGGCTCTACAGCATGCATGCAGTGTACTCCCCACGTTAAAAAAAAACGTGTGTGTACTACCAAAAAATGTGTGTGTGGAATATTTAAAATGCATGCAAAAGCATGCATGCTGCAGGTCCACTTGCAAACAAAAAAAAAGTTGTTCGGATGTTGCAGCCTTGCAGGCCACTCGCAAAAAAAATGGGTACACTTGAATCCGCTAGTGGGAATGGCGGAACCCTAGGGTCCGCTGGTGGGAGAAACGGTTGTATTTGGTTTATGGGTGGTGCGTTTTTGCCATAAACCACACCATTTTCCATTTCATTTGTGCACAGTGTACACTACTTCACCAAAAAATTCTAATTCACATTGTTTAAAACATGCCTCATACCTACTAAGTCTAACAAACTAAATAAAAATTATTCAAATTTTGAAATTGCTAATTGTCTTTGACAGGAGAATTGTTTTATACTTGAATTGTGATAGACATCACTCAAAAAAAAGGTGATGAATTTGCTACTTTTTTTATTTTTTTTAATGTTTTTAATATAAAAATAAGAATCCCTTTTTTAAGAGTAAAATTTCTATTCATGCAACACCTTGAAGCATATTATTTGATTGGTTTTCAACTTATCTTGATGTAACTCTAAAATACAGACATTTGTGAATTTAATGCGAAAATTGCTATGGATTAAATTATAAGAAATTTTTTAAATCAAAAATGAATCTTTGTAAACAATGTGGATATCATTTGAAAATGAGTATCTTAGATAGAATCGAATTTTCAATCAATCCAGTACTTGGAGCCTATGGATGAAGACCATATTCTTTCATAACATATTTTCTTTGTTACAGTGTTAGTAGTGAGATTTTAAATAGAGTTGTATCATTAAAATAATGAATCAAATTATTTTTATCTTTTATCATTTTCACAAAGAGCGTGTGGCTATAGTTATTTTGCATGCATCCATGCTTTTTCGATACTATAAAATATTTTAAATGTAATAATGGGCTTTCAGTTTATTGATTACCTATTTAACTTTTTTATAAGAGGTATTATGTTTGATTCAAGGCCGAGACATATTTAATTTGCTGACTAAGGTCAGGTGGGTTATCAAGTTGTAAGGTTTCTTCTGAGGTGTGATCGAACGTACGCCATAGAACGTCAAATCTGATGGGACGGTTGAAATCCCGTCTTGAGTGTCTTCGTAACTGTGTTCAAAAAAGAATAAAATATTTAAATGTGTCGAATCATGTTCGCTTTCTTCAAACTACATAGTTCCTATTTTTCAAATTATTATTATTATTATTATTATTATTATTATTATTATACTTAATAACGTGATCTATAAGATGCTATCAAAATAAATATCTATTCAAATATATTCTTTTCAGATATTTTTTTTTTCAGATATTTAAACAAAGTACGATGATGGTGAAATGGTTATATCTTTACACTTCGAAAGTGGCCAATCTTTTCGGTGGATATTTTTCATTTTTTACCTTCTTTTATATAACTTTTCATTTATTTTCTTTTTTTATTTAGTGATTTTTATCGTTTCAATATAGTTATATTTATGTCATAATCAGGGGCGTACCTACTCATTATGGATGGGGGTCGGTCGACCCCCATAAACTTTTGATTTTTAATGTTGTATATACGATCTGATCTCGACCGACCCTCAAAAAATTTTGTCACCGACCCCCATGAAAAATTGACGAACCAGATGAAGCCCAATTTAAATTATTTTAAATCCAAAAATTATAAAATAATGCTCAATAATGCAATATGCATTACTTGTAATTAAACTTAATTGGTAATTAATAATTTAACTTAATACCTAATTAGTCATATCATACTTAAAAAAAGTAATAAGACCCAAATTTGTATATCGAGTGAGTGAATTTGATGTTCAGAAATAATGTTCGGATCTCTACTAAAAAATAGGCTAAAGCAATAACTTACTTATATACATCTTTGTCATTTACATCCGACCAACCATAATTTATTGAGTGATTGTTGTATAATTTCAAAAATTGAAACTTATTAGCATGATGAAAAAATTAGTTGATTTGTAATTTAAATAGTATTCTTTCGAACCATATCAAAAGAAAATCAATTTTATCATATCATCATAATTAATGAGATGATTATTTGACGTGTTTTTATTATGTATTTGTAATTAAATTTAGTTTTATCATTTTTTGGGTGATCCGACCCGACCCAATTCGAATTGGTCAAAAAAATATTTATCGACAAATAACTACTCAAAAAAAATTCCGACACCCATACAAAAAATTTCTAGGTCCGCCACTGGTCATAATGTATTAGATATAAATTTTTTTTTATCTCTATTGTAACTTGAAACGTTTCTTTTATATATTGAATCATTTTAATGTCACTACAATAACATGCTAAACATCGTTGGAGCTTTACCACCAACAATTTGTCCCCTCAGCTCTCCAGATTTACAATTTTAGTTTATTAACTTATTTAAAAACCTTATAAAATGTCATTTTTATCCTCTTGACTATTTATAAAGTTTTGGATTTACCATTTTTATTTTTTAAGTGTTCCATCTCTGCTTTTACGGTCGACACTTTCAATCATCAACTTTCTGAAAAAACTTTCTAAAATGTCATTTTGATAACCTCATGTTTCTAAATTTCTCTTTCGTTTCTTAACTTCAATAAAAAATCTTGCGCGCGTACTTAGTTTTATACACGTGTCGTATAAATTCAAGTTGTATCATGTTTCTATGTAAACTTTTTTTGAAACTGAGTCTTTAATTTATCTCTTTCAATGCTTGTCTTAGAAAAACAGATTTCGTACATGATTATTCTTATGTGCATATCGGTATACTTTCAAGTTGTTTCATGCAACAATGTAAGCTTTTTTCGAAAACAATTTGGTTCAAATAAAATATGCTTTCAAGCTTAGTTTATGTGTTTTTTCAGTTAGTCTATGTTTCATCATCAATTTTGTTTGAAAACAACACAAGTAGATAAAATATGTTTTCATTCAACAATATAAATTGGAATTACTGCATGTTTTGATGCCACCTCAATGGGAGGTAGGTAAATTTTCTAATTATTTTTAAATTCGGTGGTGCCTTCATGTAGACTAAATCTTTAAAATTTTCATGAGTGGATTAAGGGACCTTCATGTGACCAGTAACCATGATCACACAAGTTAGGGCTATTAACGATCCGAATCGAATCGAGCGTAAGTTCGCTCGAGCTTAGTTTGGTTTCAAACCAAGCAAACTATTAATGCTTGAACTCAGTTTGGCTCTGTTTTGTTGATTTAATTTCATATTAAAATTTAGTATAAAAATTCCAAATTGTCGTTTATTAAGAAAACGAAGGAGAGATATATGTAGTGAAAGTAAATGCTTTAAAAGTTAAATTAGATATTTAAGCTTAGATTTTTAATTTATTATAATTTTTCACCGTATTATACAAAATGAGTCTAAGAATATGAATGTTCCCTTTTAAAGGCTTAAGCATTTGTTCTTTTTAATGATAGATATCCATAAAATTAAATGGACCTGAAATTTGATCATTAGGGCTTAGGTGGTTTCTAGAATATATCTATATTTAGTTCAACATCATTTTGTTAATGTGTCTAAATAAAATGTCTAATGTATCGTGTAACGATTTTAAAAAACAAAACTTATATGGCGTTTGAAAAATATTCTCACATTATCTAGATTATATGAGTTTGGCTTTTAATAAAATTTATTACCAACCTCACACTTATGTTAAAAAAAAAAAAAATCCAACACATATGAGTGTGGTGATCAATAAATCTATATCTATACACTATAATAAAAGAGTAAATTTTTGCCACATGTCACATTCTCACACCACTATATGTCACATGTTACATTATCACACCACTATTGACATTTGTCAATTTCTTATCATTTTCTTTAATTCTCTCTTCTATTAAATAACTATATACTCTCTCTCTTATTAAATAAATTTTTTCTTTTATTAAATAATTATAATATTAATAACTAATATATTATATATCTTTTTATAATAAAACACACTTAAAGTCAATAATTCGAATCTTTGCTATTAACTATTTGAATTCTTGGCTATTCATATTATTCATAATTAATATGAATATATTAAAGAATAGAATATATAATTTCAAATAACTGTTAAATATTTTATAAAATACATCAAAATTTTATAAAATCAAAATTTTTTAAAGAAAGAAATATTTTATTTTCAAAAAAAACAAAATTTATGTAAAAAACAGGTTATTTTATAAAATGATTTTTTTTAAAATATACCATAAAATGAGTTTTTAAACAATTAACTTTTTATAAAAAATGACTTTTTTAATTTATTTAAAAACTGAAATAATAAAAATGATAGAGCAAGTTACACTTTTGTTCTGTTATGTTTAACGCTATTTTTAAATTGGGTTGTTTAACATTAATAATTACAAAAATTATATTTATATTATTGATTTATAAAAGTTAGTTTTTAATATAATACAAATTGAAGTTTTTTAACGTCAGTTATTTCAAAAATATCAATTGGTATACATCATAAGATCATATATCATTTGTATAGTGATTGAAATTTTTAATTATTTATTTATTACTTAAAATATCTATTAGTATGTCAAATATCATTTTATAATTGCTAAATTTTCATTACTAATTATTTAATACTATATATTAAACCCGTGTAACACACGGGTTAATAACCTAGTAAATATGTGTGTATATATATATATATATATATATATATATATATAGGGAGAGGATCAAATGTTAACCCTCCCTTATAGCGTTAACCCGTTAACCCTGACATTTTTTGCCCGAATCTTTGTTTTTTTTCATGGTTTTTATTATACATAAATAAGGGAGTTTCTTTTTTGTGTTTTTGTTAATTCATCACCGTTTATAAATTAAATCAAAATGTAAGTAAGTGTAAGTTTCTTACACTTATCTGATGTAAGTAAGTGTAAGAAACTTACATTTACTTACACTTTGATTTAATTTCTAAATGGTGATGAATTAGCAAAAACACAAAAAAGAAACCCCCCCTATTTATGTATAATAATAATCATGACAA